>JAQMYJ010000021.1:9344214-9355439 GCA_030014305.1 Clarias laeviceps
TGGCAAACTTACTTTACATTCTGTACAAATGTCATTACCAATAACGAACTAAAATACAATATACAGAATATATTTTTTTATCGAGAAGTGAAGCAATGAGATAATGTTTGTGTTCAGTGATTTCTATACACACTTATCATTTAAGACCAAGCCCATTTTTGATAATACATTTATGACTAAATGTTCAACATTTTCTCATGGCCACCCCAATTAAGCCTACAGTACATATGGATTCTAATAAAGACATTTCCCACAATTTCTCCCACACACGCTCCAACCCTGCAAATGTTTAAGTGGTCAGTGTGTTAGAGAAATGTGCAGGGCATCGTCAGGTCTCAGTGTCAAGTCAGCAAAAAACACTTTATCCATCATTCATCCAGACCTTCAGGTGGCGGTAGCGCACCACCTACTTTGCCTGCCGCAGATAAAAATGAAGAAATTTAAAATTTCCGCGCCAAATTTAAAATGAATTATTGTTGTCAAGGAGTCAAAATGTAACTTAAGACCACAGAGTCTGTGGTAAAAAAAAAAAAAAAAAAAAAAACTGTGGTATACTTAGCTGAAATTTACACAGCCTACGTTTGTTCTTAAATTGCAAAAGAAAATCAAATGCTACCACTGGGTGGTTTAGCATCTGGATTAGCATATCTCGATAACTAACACTAGTGAGGTTGAAAGTGTTTTTTTTTTAATGGTAAAAATCAGTCAGCTGGCTACAGTATTATTATTAGGCTTTTTTTTTTAATTATTATTATTTTTAAATAGTAAGTTAATGTTACTGCATGATCAGTTTTTGAAAACCAGTAGTTTTATTATAGAATGTTCAGTGTTTAACAGTAGTTACCGGAACATGTAACTTTAGAGACTTTAATCAGTTAATTATATTCTATAAATTAAGACCAATATGTTTGTTTGTGGAAAGGTTATCTTGGTAATTATTTACATTTTACTTTAACTGGGTTCTTTTCAGAAGCATGCCACCTCAGGAGATCAAGAATGCAGAAGAATGTTCCGGAGTCTCCATCAGCACTACATCATCAGTCAGGTAAACACCAGCCCATGAGCAAGCTCAAGCCCACCTCTCAACCATCAAAAAGGAATTGGGAATGGAGTAGCTGAATGGTGTTTAGGTAAATCTCAAGTGTTTTAATAAATGTTTTTTGTTCCATTAGATACTAAGCAGCTTCAGAAGTTGCAGACTTGGACAAACTTGTTGGACATCCACCACAAGAGAAGACTGATGTAGCCGGTAAGAACTTTTCCTGGCATTGGCCTGTTCTTGTAGCCCTTACATACAGCAAGCAACCAATTTTCCTTTCAACTTTTTCATCTACTTTTTGACTGATTCTTTTCACTGGAAGATTGTCACAATGCTGTGGCCTTTGTGTAACTCCTGTATAAATAATATTTTGAGTTGAGCAGTATGACACTTAATATCTTTATCAGGTTTTATGACATTTTGTATCATTTAGTGTCTTGATTTGCCAGATTTTGCTGTTGTCTGTTATATTGTAGAAATTGTACATTTATTACACTGTATGCTGTTAACTGAGGATTTTTGATATGTTCAATAAAACTATAATATTTCTAATTAGTTTCATGCATCTCATTTATATCTGACTTTAATCCCATTGTGGTCGTATATATATATGGCTCATTTGCTTCTCCTTCAAATGCAGTTCTGTTTCTCATGTACATCTCAGATTTCTCAAATGTTTCTCAAAAGTATGTCTCACTTTGTGTCCCAATTATGTCTTTGTTTCTCCTAAGTGGGAGAAATAGAAAGGACAAAGTCGAGCTTGTAATGAGACAGCTCAATTTAGTCTCATGAGACAAGACAAAGCTTATTCTGAGCAACAAAATTTTGCTATGGGATCTAGCCAACAATCCCCAGTGAATTGCTATCTTAATGCTTCAGCATACCAAGACATCTTGAACAATGCTATGCTTCCAACTTTGTGGCAACAGTTAACAAGTGTAAGACCCTTTTTTATTCCATCATGACTATACCCCAATGCACAAAGCAAGGACTACAAAGATATGGTTTGATGAGTTCGATGTGGAAGAAAAGAACTTGACCGGCCCTAACACAGAGCCCTGACCTCAACCACATCAAGCACCTTTGGGATAAACTGAAACGGAGATTGCGAGCCAGGCCTTCTCGTCCAACATCAGTGCCTGACCTCATAAATGCTCTATAGAATGAATGGGCACGGATTCCCACAGAATCACTCCAAAATCTTGTGGTCAGCCTGAGAGTGGAAGCTCTTATAACTGCAAAAGGCAAACCAACTCCATATTGAAGTATATGCATTTTTATATACAGTGTCATTGTAGGTTTGGCCAAGAACTTTTGTTAACATAGTGTATTATATGCTAATATTCAGTACATCAACATAACCTTGAGTGTGATATTGCCTTTATTTAAGAGTTCTACAATAGCTATTAATGATCAACAGATTATGATTTGTTGGTTTATCACTCATTCTTTTACTCCTGGTAGAACTAGCACTAAGCTGGTTTTAAAATTTAAATCCTTACCAGTACTATGTATTCAAAAGGCGAGGTCCTTCAAATCTCCTGAAGTCCTGTAAATCTCAAAATCTTTATGTCTTCACTTATTCTGCTTTAGAAGAGCCACAGCTAATTGACTCTTCCAGGGTTGAATCCCAAATAGCGTAAAAAATGAACAGCTAGTGTACTATGTGGGATGTACAATCCCTTGGTCCACACACCAATTAGTGCCCTTGTTCAGGGGTTGATCATTAGAACACTTGTGATGCAGAGTGATTACTTGGTTGTACAATAGCAACAACGCTGAACTTTAAATTCAATTACTTAATTCCACATGTAACTTTCTGGCAATGTTTTTGTTTAACGGGACTCAAATTATCTTTGGAACTTTTATTTATAGATGAAAATAAGATTTCTAAAAAGTATTTGTTACCTTATTAACAGATCAGACAAATCGACAGGGCACACTATCAGAATCTTCTATAAATTCTGATATGCATATGCCTATAATAAACATACCATAAAGAATGCTGAAAACCATGTAGAAATAACTAAGTTTTCTTTTTCTATCTTTTATTTTTTTCACTGGAGATTCCAGTATATCTATGCTGCCCTGTGAACTGAGTACAGTCTGAGTGGGCTGTATGAATAGTCTGAGTGGGCCATAACTAAAAGCACATGTCTTTTGGTAGAAATATGGTAATATTTTGGATCTCAGTAAGGTCAGTGTTTAGGCCTAGCAACTGCAGCAAATCAGTAGCAAGTCTGCTTGTTTTGTTTTTAATTAAATGACCACTGAGTTGTTTTTGTTGTTAATTACAAGGAACGTTCAAGTCAAACGAGGACTTTTGATTGTGCAGAATAACAGAACACAGTTATTAGAGTAAAAACTACTTTTTAATACACTAATGCACTTATCCTAGTCTTTCACTAGTGCTTGGATACCTACCAAGATAGAAAGTTTTCTCAGTATGCTGGAACCATGATCGGATATCCTTGTCTCAAAATGTTCCTTTAACGTAATGATTAGCAGATTAGCAATCTTCAAGGCAGACAGCTCTCTCAGTACCCAATGTGTATTTTTGTAAATAATTGTGTGTTCAGTCAATCGTCTGTTCGTGACACAAGTCCCAGTTTGACTTGAACACCCTTCGTATTGATGGGCAAACAATAATAATGGAAAAATATACAGAGCATTATATTTTACGTCAAACAGGCATACACAACATATTGACACAGGTCAAATCAAATATTTACTACTAAAATATTTACACAATTCATACTGCTTGGGTAAATGGTTGAAGACCATCATGTGATTTACGATCACAAAAAGGTGGCACAGTATTAAACAGGCCATCCCCTGGCCATTTGGAGGGACTGCTAACACCTTTAATGCTACTCCTTTGCCTCATCAGCTCAGTAGGTTATTAGATGACCCCTTTGAGGCCAGAGGAATCGAGTCAACATATTTGCAGACTTAAGGAGCAGAACTTGCCCAGAAGGCATTATGGTCTGATGCAATTTCAAGACAGCGAAAAAATTGGCGGATGGAGCTGTTTTCACATTTAAGAAGGAGTTGAGCAATGAAATATTTATAATTTTATATACATATATATATAAATTAGGTTTTATGTATTCAACTGTTCCCTCAAAGCCCTCATAATCATAATAGTAATAACAATAACAAATGTTATTATTCTAGTTTTTTTTTTTTTTTTTGCATGACATTCCTCCTCTTCTTCTGACGCAGTGGTCAATCACATGACCAAACTGACATGCAATTCCTTAGCACATGAAACATAATGATGTGATATGACACAGAGTCATATTGTCGAGAGCTTCACTTTACCAACATGAACATAACCAACATAAGAGTGTACACCTTTTGACCTCAAAATGAAAGAGAAAAACACTCCCTTCCCAAAAAAACACACACACAAACACACACCCACACAAACATCTCGACTTTGAGAGACACAGAGAGAGAGAGAGAAAGAGAGAGAAGCTCTATAAAGTGAACTCGAACAGCATAAGTGCTTTTATTGCAAACGGAAAACAGATCAAAGTGTGGATCAACTTACACTCAGTCTGTTTTCGAAGCTATTGACTCCATCATTGAACTACCTGTTCAGTCACCCACGCTCGCATATAAATGGAGCCTAATGGATCATTGTGGTCAAAGCGAACAAATTCTAAAAACGCATGGCACAGTAGATTCGTACTTATTCCACTCGGCTCATTGTATCATCGTGTCTAAAACCGCAGTGATGATTCTATCACCAATGTGTGAGTTTTTTTCTTTTTACTTTATTGGTTATTTAGCATGGATTTATAGTTTATCTTGTGATGATGATGTAAACAGCACCAGTATCACCAACATAGAAAGTATTGTAGACCATTAAATCAATCTCATGCTGAATATGGAGTGGGTGTTCCTCTTCTAGTCTACAATAGAAGCTGACAGCGAGAAGCAACATCAGTGCTTCCGTAAGCCAGCCAGAGCCTTTGATGGTTTTCCTTGTCGGACGTATTGACTCATAAAGAACATATAGTAAACCTGTCAGGTTTGCAGAATGGCATACAAACCCACCATTTACTTTCGTATTGGACCACATGGAAAATGGCAAGTAAATTTAGAGAAGCAGGGTTTTAAATGACACCATCCATGCGCATGGTCCAAAGCACAGGTTTAATCCAGGCACTGAGTAGACTGAGGATAGATTGAACACTAATGCAAGATCAAGATTTATTTTTATTTTTATTATTATTCATTAGTCCTCATAAGTAGAGACTTTCACTCCTTAAATGATTCATTCACTCATTCCTAATGTGGGAGAACCAGACACACACCACACCAAAGTGTTTTCTCCAGCATAGGTTAAAGTCAGCTGGTAGAATTCCGGGAGAACTCTGTCAAATATTACGTAAGGTGAGGGAATCAAAGCAGACACTAAAAACCTATACCGCACATTCTGTGTAGGGTTGCCAGGGGCCTGGAACATTTCCCCAGGAACTTAATGCACAAGGATGAGAAACCCTGGATGAGCTGCCAACCCATCACAGCACACATGCAGACACACACACACACACACACACTGAATTATACACAATCAGCAATTTAGAAACAGCCAATCAGCCTACAAGCAACTCCGCATACAGACCGGTGGTGAGAGTTAAAGTGCTATCCAATAACCTACCAGGTCACTTGCTAAAAAAAAAAAAACAATGTCAAAAAATGCTTTGAATGAACCTACAGTACTGTGCTTAAGAATTCAAGTTGTGTTTCAGTTAAAAGTTCATAGGTATTTAATGTGTATCTTATTATATTTAAGTGCTGTCACTGTGATAGTGCCGTTGATAGCAGCAAGGGTTGTAAAGGTCTATAGGTCCATATATTTTCTCATGGCCTATTAAACACATAATCTGCTTTGGAAATCTTAAGTTCTGTTGAACTAAATACCTTGCAATCTTCCTCTTAATATACCATTACTACTTTACCCTTATTCATCCAAACCAAGAGAGGTTGTTTTCTCTCACTATGAGAGACTAATGACAGTGATTATCAGATTGTACCCTTAAGAAACCTATCATTTAAAGCATATGTGACTTTTTTTTTCTTCTAAAGACCTTGATTAGTCATTAAGGGTGTTTTCAACATCTTGTTTTCTTCAAGGCAAGATGCCACAAGCTTCACTAAATCTCTTGTTGCAAGTATCTCAAATTTTGTACCTTTTTACTGGCTTGACAGCTCAATATCCTTTTACACAGTGTTGCTGTTAGAATTTGGATCACACAGTCAACAAGGCATAACAGGAGACCTGTATAGGGTCAAAGGTCATGCAAAGACGGTGTTTCCATGGTCCCTTCTGGATGAGTCATCCACAAGCAGTAATTGACTTCCCTAAACAATTGTCTTTCTGTCAAACAAATGACTAGTCCATTGTTTCCCCAGAGAATTTCTCTGGTCCATAATCGATGGTGCTCATGCTGCAAAAACCCTTCGTCTCATTGTCTTTCTGTCCCTGAAGCTGAGAGAAAAGCTAAACGAACCTGACTTTTAAGACAGCATAAGATGCCATGTCCTGACATGCCTAAATAATTTTCGTTTGAAGGTTTGGTTGTCCATGAACTGATTCAACATTGCTGCTTCTGATTTGTGTGCTCCACACATTTTGTTATAGACATGTTAATTTTCCTATTTATTACTTTAACTGGTATGACTTTTCTCCCAAAGAGCCGACCATGCTATTACGAAATAAATTATTTAAAATACTTCAACAAAGATGAATAATAGTCATGTGAAAAAAAAAAAAAAACTCTTTATCTAAACCACTTTTCCTGCAGTAAACCCTGTCCTAAAATGCCCTATAACAAGAGCTTACATATAAACCTTATTGCTTTATTGTTATGTTAATAGTAAAAAATTAACAGAAATAAAAAAATATATATATAACTGATGTGAACTAATCAGGCTTTTCCATTTACAGTGTTTACAGCGTGGGGCAGTGGTGGCTCAGGCAGTTGAGTCTCTGGGTTGCTGATCAGAGAGTCACTGGTTCAAGCAACACCACTGCTGAGTTGCCACTGGGCAAGGCCATTAACCCTATGGCCATATATGCGTCACAAGAGGAAGTGGACCCAATAACATAAAGGATAATCCACGAGAATGGTGTAGCGTGGACAATGAAAGGGCAGAAAAAGTTCAGGATGCCTGGGAAGCTGACCTTTCAAACCGCTGCCTACCCTTAGTTGATGAGGACTACCTTGTACCTCAAAATGATTGAGTTGAAGTTAATCGGTTTATCGTGGCAACTTTGTTTCAAATGCTTGCACATTATTAATATATTTTTCTGCTACTCTTGAATTTTTTAATTCCCTTAGTGGTTCGAGATCTTGCCATGAAGAAGGCTCTGGGCTATATTTCTGGGGGTTTAATGCTCCCAGTATTGCAACAATCTATGAATAGATCTGAGAAAGGTAGTCAATCTCGGAGGAATGCTAAAGACTCTATTAAAGGTAAAATAATGACTAAGTTTACCCAGATTACAGATTTCAGACCCCACCACTAGAGTGTAGTGTTTGCAGGCAAGCACATGATGACCAGGTTCCCAGACAAATTAATCTTCTCAGGTTCCTACAGGAAACAGGAGTGGGGAAACTCAGTAGCCCTTGTCTGAGGGCCTCACTGTTGATGTTTTCCCTAATGAACTAAGGGGTTGCCTCTATGAGGTCTCAAGTCAGACTTGAAGCCATGTTTTGGATACCTGGAAACCGAGGGACAGCACTATCCCAGTAAAGGCAGGACAGCCTTCAGGATTGCTTGGAGTTAACTGGAAGAACCTTTGGTGAGAGACAGGCATAACCAAAACGTTCATAAGAACTTCTGCATTGGTACACTAAGTGAAATGGACAATCTTTAGCATGGTGGGAAGGCTGTCAGTGCCTGGTATAGCAAACCTGAGAAAGTCTGAGAAAGCCAACAAAGTGAAGAAGGAATTTGTTTTTGTAATGCTAATAGAACGTTCTTGTTCTGATGAGTATTACAGGAGAGCCAGAAGGACTGCAAGTATTTTCAGAAGCAAAAGCTCAGGCATGGAAGAAATTTAAGGGGGACATGTAAAAAGGATTGTTGCCTGAAAAGTTTGAAAAGCGTTTGGTGCCCACCCAATCTCTTCTAATCTCTTGCAATTAGAGTGCAATGCCTACTAATACTGATAGTGCTGAGTGATGGAAGGAGCGCTTGAAGGAAGCTCTTAACCCAGTGGAATTCTCTTTTGGAAACAGTATTAGATATCTCTGGGGTTTTGGACTACTCTTTGGACAGTGTTACTCTGGTAGCTAGAACCGTAATAGAAACATTGCTAAAGAGATGGTTAATGATTGGTTGGATAGGTTGAAGGCACTGGACAAGGCTGGGGTTGATTAGTGAATATGTCCCTTCAATATTGAATGGCTATCTGGGATAAGCATTTGGATTAGGAACCTGTGATGGTGGATCCTATAAAACAAATACAGAGCACCAGAGAATCTCTTCCAATTATAGGTGGAATGCATTTCTAAGCAATTCAGGATGAATTGTGAAGATATTGTGAGATACAGGAATAACAACATGGGTTCCAAGGAGAATGCTAACCAGTGTTTGACTCTGTCTTGCTCAGCATTTTGAAGGGTCATGGGAGCATTCTTTTAGTTTGATTTATGTTTGACTTAAGTTTAAGATTCTATGCATTGACCTCTTGTGGGAGGTACTGACAGAATGCAGGGAATAAGGGCTGCTGAGTATAAAAAGGCTGGGATTAAAATAAGTCTACCAGAACAGAACATACATGTGGCTTTGATATATAAATGTCTATTACAGAACAATCTACAGTATTAAATATTTTCAATTGTTTTATTTATTCTTTGTGATGAGGACAAAAATCGTTATTCTCCATCTTTTTGTTCTGGGGACAAAAAAAAAATATCAATTTGATGAAGAATCGCAATTTGCTTCCTATCCATTTTCAATGCATATTTTATGCAAGGCTCACTTTTCTTTCCGGTCTCATACAAAAGCAGACTGAAGTCATCTGTGTTAATTAATCCTGGGAAATACAGTGTGCACTGAATCTGATCCAATTAAATGCAGGCTGGAGCACATGTGGCATGGCTCATCCTTCGTCCGAAAAACAACAGCGACTCTGATTGAAATGGCAGCACTACAAATGTGTGGCCTACCCTCCTGTGGAGACCATTTGACACTTCCGGCTAACTGGGTACAGATAATTATTCATTCATTTGGAGGTCAAAGGTGGCCAGAGGCAGAAAGGATCACACTGCGAATGTTAAAGCCCAAACTGTCATCTTCATGAAAACGCTATGAAGCATGTGAAGAAGAAAACAAAAAGCTACTCTTTAAATAAAACAGCGTTCAAACTATTTGGTTTAAAATCGGACAGAAAACATGATAAGACAAAAATGCTAAGGAAAGGGCAAAGAGCAACGTTGATATGCTGAGTAGAAATATGTGATACGTTGTCTTCAGTCTTTGCCAACACTTTGCTTGTACCTCCACTCATAAGATATATTAATATCATAAACATGGCAGGGCAGCTGGCATATTTAAAAATGATTCATGCCAGTTTATGTCCAGTGATAAAGACATCATGTTATACAGTAGGTACCAGTATTTGTCAATCTTACTCACTCATCATCTATACCGCTTTATCCTGTATGCGGGGTCACAAGGGGCCTGGAGCCTATCATAGGAGACTTAGGAAAAGAGGCGGAGTACTCACTGACCAGGGTGCCAATCCATTGCAGGGCACACAAACGCTCTTTTACACACTACGGGCAATTTGAGAACGCCAATCAGCCTAACCTGCATGTCTTTGGACTATGGAAGCTGGTCTTTGGAAGGAAACTCAGCAAACATACATGCACACAGACCCGAGGCGGGAATCGAACCCGGAAGTTCATGGCAACAGTGCTAACAACTAAGCCATGCCATAATGTTTGATGCCATAACACACTGCATACTAGTTGACTGCATATACTGTACATGTAGTACTTAACATATAATTAATGGTGCAATTGTGTAAACACTTCATATATTTGTTTCACATACTGTATGCTATCATGCATAATGCTTTGGTCAAACACGATATTACTATTTCTCTGCTATAAAGTAATCTTAAAGTGTCGTCTGAAGAAAAACTAATTGTTCTGCTCACTAATATTTTACAGATATTTTCTGATAAATTGTTGTCCCTGCAGACTGGAGGTCACTGTGTCCTTCCTTCAGGCATCGTGCAAACAATTACATTCAGGTCAATGGCATGTCTTTACAAATTCACGAAAGATTGATAATAATGTAATAATCTTGCAAATCAAATTCCCAGCTATCATAATGCGTTCTGGTTGGAGGTTAAACTGGCAAGATTCTCATACTGTAACTGAGGTCTGATAAGCATGCACTGTAAATGAGACCTAAACTTAATTCTAATTTCAACCGTGACCAATGGGAAACACTTTTACTACTGTATGTTGCTGTTGTTGTCTCAGTTTATTGTATAACACTGAAGAACGTTTCCTCACTTCGCAGCTTTCATGTAGCCAACTCAAGGTCTGTTGCCATCACCGCACATTTCCCTTTAGTCAGACACATAGTGTAGGTATGAATAGATTAAATTCATGAGTCTGCGACGTGAGCCAAGGAACGGAAATGATATAACAGCTTTTACATTTACATCCACCTGCATATTTTCAAATTGGTGCAGAAGATGCAAACAGTAGAAGTGCAACATGGTAAGGAGACAAAAAACAGAAAAAAGAACGCGAACATACTGTATTGACAAGGGCATTGAAAAAAAAATCATTTAGAAGCTCTGTTTAAGCATATGTTACATACACGCCATCATGTTAATCAAAGTCGCCCCTTCCCTAAGAGCCTGGCAGCGAGCATAGCAGTGTAAGTAGTGCTGTACGTTTCCAAGTGTATACCCGCACAGGATGGTTGGTTGTGGTTTCTATCGAGAAACACTATAACATATAATAATCCCACATTATAAAACAGTTCATGGGTGATATTACAGTCTGTAACCTACTGTACCACATGCTCCAACATCCCTTTAAAACCATACTTCATGAATATTCTAATTGCCATAAAGCATAGAACTGAAAAGCATGTTGGATTAGTGCACTGAACTTAAAAATCTGGTCACTGCACCCCC
>JAQMYJ010000021.1:9358987-9376361 GCA_030014305.1 Clarias laeviceps
CGAAACGCCGGGCAATACTCTCGCATGCTGGATGACAGTATTGTTGTACCTGCTGCATTACCATATGCCTTGTGCTTCCTATTCATACTATTTATATCCTGTATACCGTAAGTGAGTGAGTGAACCTAATGCATATCATTTAAGGTGCTAATCCTCTCCTATGAGCACCCTGGGATGGAGCGCACCACCTTGTACTCTTTTCCAAGCAGACTACAGTATATGCACATCATATTGAGTTATCCCTTTGGCAGCTAGAGACTGCAGTTCATGCTACAGGTGACTTTTTCTCACAACCCTATCTCATACTTTGCAACTGTCGGGAGTCTGGTTTTCTCCTATATGGTGAACATTTTTCCAAGAATATGTTTGCTAGTTTTTTTTCTTGGCAAAAATCGCAGTGTTTTTCTTTTTCCCCTGCACCTCTTAATTTAGCTGGATTCCCCTTGGATTCCCACTTTGTTTGGAGTCAGTATTGCCTCCACACCAGTTTGTTGTTTTCTTTATACTTAAGTTGGATTGCCAGCTATGGTTCAGCAGTCACAAATAACTATGTGCCCCTGCAGCCAGTGTCTGAGGGCCAGTTGTTTTTGTTTGCTTTTAGGCATAATTAGTCCACTTTTTATATATAAAAAAGAAAAAAGAAAAATCTTGAGTTGTATGTATGATAACAGAGTCTAAACACATAAATTAAACCCTGAATGCAGCAACATGTAAACTCTAATATGCCTGAATTATATTTACTTGCCAGTGAATTCCCACTTTTTGTTTTTACAAGTCTGCCCAAAGTTCATTGGAATATTGGAAAAAGACAAGTAGTCATTTTGTGCATCCACCAAAACTAGTATTATTTGGTTGGAGCCATATAGCAGGTTCATGATTTACCCTTAGTAGTTAAGGTCTACTATATGGTGGACATTATCACTTTAACCAACAAACTGCATGGAAGTCCAGTCCTTCTGTGATGTGAATGTCTATGAGTAACCTACAGGTCTATAAGAACGGATGGTTGTATGATGCTGGAATATATCACTTAATGAGTGATATAAAACCTTGGCATGTGTAGAAAGGTATCTGATTCTGATTGGGGGGTTTGTAATGTGTCTAAAATTAGAAATTTTACAATGTGAATCAGGCAACTGACTGTAATATTTAAATATTTTAATATTTAAATAAACACCCCTATACTGGGGCCAAAAAACAACCTTGAGATTTGGCCTTGGGTCAGCCCACGTCTGAGGACAGGTGATGGGTATTCAATCATAAGTACCATAAGTTAATCATGATGTACATTCAACAGCAGGCTATACAAGTAATTAGTAGTTTTTTTAGTTTCAGGATGCTAATATACCTCTCTACCATAACACGATCAGTACATTATTAGTATATTAAATAATAATATTAATGAATAGTGTTAGGATGTTAGTAGTCTTTATTGGTTCACTAGGCCTGGTACAGTAGTAATCAGGGATGGACTTGAACTTTAGGCAAGTTAGGCAGTCTAATATTGAACTTATTAAAATTCCTTTATTGTCATTGTACAGTGCAGTACAATGAAATCCAATATATATACAGTATATTGCAGCTGTTTTATATTGCAGTTGGCTCAGGTTGTGCAATATTACAGTTCTAGTGCAAAACGTTTACATTAAGGTACATTTAATTGTCAATGCTACTTTTTTTTTTAATCAGAAACACTTAATGGACTGATTAAGTGAGTTTATGGCCCTTGGGATAAAACTGTCTCTTACCTTGATTTTTCTCCTTGAATTAGCCCAGAAGGCTAGAATGGTTTAATAATCAGAACGTCTGGGTACACACGTCTTTCAGATTTATTATGCTTAATTACTAACACCCCTCCTCCCAAGGGGTTCAGTGAAATAAAGTTCTGCTTTGCAACTCTCAAAATTACTAAGCTTAAAAAGGGCTAAGATTAAAATATTCTGGGCTAAAGCCCAAGATGATCAGACCAAACAACACCAGTGATGTAGCATCTGACATCTGACAGTTTGCTATCAAATTAAGCTGTCATATATATATATATATATATATATATATATGGTCTTGGTCTAAGTAATTAAGTTTTAACAGGAGGGGGTTCTTACAGTTACTAATCTGTGATTATTCACTTAAGAGCCACAGTAATGTTTGCAAAAGATGTACATTGGGGTAATATCTATCTATCTATCTATCTATCTATCTATCTATCTATCTATCTATCTATACATTCATCGATTTGTATACATGCGGGTGCACTAATTGAATCATAACATAACATTGTTAAAATTAATTTAATTGAATTTAATTAACTTGAATTAAACAAAGACCCCACAATCCAGTATATGACGACCCAAATCTAGATGTAACTGTAACTGTTATTTCCCTTTCATTGATCAAGTTGGTACTGGCTGGCTAGTTTTACGTAGCAGTTTTTCAATTTCAAAATCCATCTTAGAGTAAGACGAAATACAGGAAAAGTTACTCCGGTGAGGGCAGAGAAAACCTGAACTTTCCCAGGGGAGTTGGCAAGTGTGTGTTTTTGATATATAGCTATTGCCAGGAACCCACTGTAGCAGCATACCTGCGGTGACGGTCACTCAGGTTTCAATCTGTGGCCCAATTACTCATTTGCACTTTGATTTATGAGGCTGGCACACCAACTATTCACTCATTTCCTTAAACATTAGTACGCCACAAAGACATATTCCCTTAAAGCTTGCTTACATTATTCTGGGACAAGGTAGATATTAAATAAAGTAGAGAACAGAGACAGGAAACTGAGAAACCTTGCACTGGTTTCAGATTTTTCATAAGGAAATTAGTATTAAATCAGTGTAGACTGACAGGAAAAAGAATGACATAAATACGCTCAAAATCAAGGTGACTTCCATTAAGCTGATTACCAACTAATTTTAAACTATATATGAACAGATTAGGAGAGATTATATAGATGCATGAAAGACTGATAACTCGTCAATGTCAATCCGTCACTTTCCATCTTGCATTGGTCTCCAATGTGGGTGTTGCTAGACAGAATGAGTTTCATTTCGTGCAGCGCATGTGAACACATGCAAACACGTGTGTCTCTTTTACAAGATGAAGTTTATAAACTCTATTTGCATTACAATATATTAAGTAGTTTATTTGTTAGTTTTTTTTTTTTTTTCACTTAAATTTGCCAGGTGTAAAGTCAGAAAAGACATCCTTAGACATCCAAGTAGTTGCAAAGCAAGCTACACACAGACAAACCACGAGAAGGACTGCTAGGTTAGCAAGACAGACAGCGAGTGACGCACTGTGATCTAGCAGATCAACTTAACCTTATTGTTATTTGCTGGGAGAGGAGCTGTCTGTTTGTGGAGGTGCATGTCCAGAAAAATAGATCCACTATATCCTTTAACCAGAAGTTGCCAACACTGACACACTCTCTGACATTAGGAGAAGGTGAGGCCGTGCATAATTTAAGGCTTGTATAGTGCTTATAGGCTCTAACTATAAAATAATTTAGTAGATAATCTATAGACCCCGTGCTTACCACTAAAATTCCCAGATAAAAAAAAAAAACAATCACGCCTGGAAGGAGACAACAATTACCTATAAATGCTTAACTATTAGTGATGTGTTTATGGCTATAAATCCATCAGTACTTAATGGATTTGATTTGTAGTGCCACTTAATATAACCACTCTTGATAAGTGCCATAGACTCAGATGGTTTTAAAATAGCCATGCTGTTCTTTCAATAATTTCACGACAGCGGGTATATGTGAGCGGCGTGCAAAGTCAAACTCGGACTTTTAATTGTGCAGAATAAAAGCACACCGTTATATGATTAAAAAAATATTTTTATTTCTCTATATAATCCCCTGCCACACTAATGCATTTATACCAGTGTTTCACTAGTGCTTGCATACCATCAATTCATGATCGGTCTGATCATGTCTAATACCTAGCCTCCCAGGAACTCCTCCAATGGGCCAAAATGAGAGGAAATGGCTTGGAGTGAGGTCAGGACTGTACAGGGGATGTGTCAGTGACTGATGAATGATTGTGTCTCTTCCGCAAGTTGGCAACAAGTTAACTGTAAATTTTCAAAAATCAAGAATTCCACTCTCCAAATGTTCATGGGCATGACTGCAGTGCCACACTGAAGGGGATTATCATTTATGGATGTATGTAAGGCTTTCTTTAAAATTTAAATGTCTTACTTAGTCTCATCACTGTACTGTGCTTTTATGCCTTCATTCACAAGAAATTTTATCCCATGTCCCGGTTTGACTTGAACGTCCCTTGTAAAAAAAGAACAATCTACAGTATGAAGGTATGTGAAGACTCTCAAGTTAAGAATATGAGCTAATTTATTTAACCCTGTAGCTAGTATATGGTCAGATGAGCTGCCTTTAGCATTTGATTGCCTTTACAAGTTTTCAGTTTTTGAAGTGTACTACAGTATATCATCAATAGATAGAGCCATCACCATTTTTAATTTAATTCTTGATATTTGAGATTGAGTCGATAGATGGTTTCTATATCCAGACAATGTGTTTATTAAAGTAGGAAATCCAAAGACCATTCCACAGCTCACCTGGAAAATCTATTTAGTTTTTATTCTTAGACTGCCCTCGAAAATGCTTTCTGCTGGTGTCCTAACATAAATAAGATGAGCCACCATACTGCAACTTGTAGGTCAGGGCAAGTTAAAGGGGGGGGAAAAAATGCACATCAACTGCCTTAGTAAGGATTTACTTCAATCATAATAGCTTCAGTTATTATTATGGAATAGAATCTATCACATGCCCACATCACCAGATTCCCATGACATGAATATGAACCTATTTCTGAGTTATCAGGCTCTTTTTTCTCTTTTCCTTCTTTACAAAGTCTTGCCAACTTTGTTCACTTGTTATTTTGTATCGAACATTCGATTATCTGAAACCTTATGCCGTTTACCATGATTCCTTTTGATTGTCCCTTTAGGATTAATTCACCACATGTTGTCTTTTTCCCTACAATTTGATGTTACATTCTTTTTGATAAACCACTCAGTTAATAGATCATTGTTTGTTTCTCTGGAACTGTAGCATCATTCTTTCCTTTAAATGGTATTTTGATCATCTCCAATGACATACTAATCAAAACATTCAGTCTCTTGAATGGGGGTGTGGTTATCCTGAAAGGGAATGCACTTAACAAGATAGAAATGTTTCATTATACAATATTCACCCATCAGCCATAACATTAAAAAACATTAACATTAAAAACAACTAAGTTTTGTGTTATTTGGCTGTGGGTGTGCAGGGGTGTGGTGCCAGTTAAAGTACCAGGACGTTGGCACTGGATCCTTTGGTTGCTATGGGTTGCATTGCGGGTTCTCCATGGATCAGACTTGTTTGTCTGGTGCATCCCAAGCGTGTGCAATCAGATGGGGATCTGGTATATTTTGAGGCAGGATTGATGGTTTTAAAGTCTTTGCCTGCTTGGCCTGTTACGCGGTGAGCTGTGGTGCACAGGATGCTCTGGTCATGACCAGCTTTGACTTTTTTGAGTGATTTGTTTGGCTTTTCTGTGGGCTGGCCTTTGGCTCATGTGGGCTTGTGCAAGCCTTGGGTGCTCAAAATCCTGTCTCTAATTATAATTCTACTGGTATATAATTGATAATCAGTGTTAACGTTATATGGTGTTAATGTTATGGCTGATCAGTGTAAGTGATCACTGAAAGTCACCTTTTTATCTACAGTTCTCCTAAGGGTAAACATGGACCCAAACTCCAGTAAATCAGAAAAACATAACCGACACTGTTTTTTTTCCCCTCTCCCTGTGTTACCTGTATGTATGCTGAGAATTATTGAAAGGAATAAAGAAGGACCAAAAAAAAAAAAAGCAATGCAGCACAATTGCACTTCAGATCAAAGTTAGAATCTAACCTTCAGTATCACTTACTCACTCACTCATCGTCTGTACTGCTTTATCCTGTATTGAGGGTCGCGGGGGGGCCTTGAGCCTATCCCAGGAGACTTAGGGTACCAGCCAGGGTAGACCCTGGACAGGGTGCCAATACATCGCAGGGCACACACACTCATTCTCACACAACGGGCAATTTGGAAATGCAAGACGACAGTGCTAACCACTACACCACTGTGCCTCCTACGTACAGTATGTTAAAAGAAAATATATGCCTATATAAGGTAATATAAGGTAATGGTTCTATTAATGATTAGAAACAATTGTGTTCTAATTTACTGCACGCAATTAAAATTTTAAATATTAATGAGAGTGCATACTCTACAAATTGAAATGCACTTAATTTGTACTACGTGTTCATTCAATACATGCTTGCCTACGCATGCTTACCTATTCATAGGGGATTTCCATGTGGAATGCTGTCTGCATGTTATGTTGGACCTAAGCTATAAAGGCTGTCTATGTACAGTATATTATTCCATATATTGAATGAGTAGATTCATACAGCATGCCAAAAAAAGTTATGAAGGGATAAGACGCAGTGTTACAGTAGCTATCATAGCATTTTTTTATGTCTGTGACATTTTTATGACTTTATTTATGTAGAATCCAGTGAACCCACATGTTGTTTCTTAGAATCCTTGTGAATTTCTGAGTGTAACTCGGTTACATTGTGTGGCTCTGTTTAATGCATGAGAATCATTTAAATTGGACATAAAAACAAACCCATGAAATCAAGCCTCGTTTCGTGACTCATTTTTTTCCCTACTTTATGCTCACTTATGAAGTTTTGCGCTTTCGCCATCACTATATTAACTTTAATAATTCCACGCTGACACATCACTCTCATAACAGACGTAATGAAATTCAAAGACGTGGCCACGTACTCAGCCACAGTGCTCACTTAAAGCTTGATCACAATGCAATGCATCATCTGAAAATGAAATGCCAAAATTGCTGTCGTCTGTTAATTATTACATAAATTCATATTTGAAATTACTAATCAAAGCTCAGGGTATGATGGCTCAGCATGATGGCCTCAGTGTGTTCTCCCTGTGCATTGTGGGTTCCCTCCAACAGTAAAAAGACATGCGTGGCGACTGACTGGCATTTCTATATTGCCCATAGTATATGATTGGGTGTAAATTTGTACCCTCCGACTGGCTCCTGCCTTGCCCCATGAATTCCTTGGGCTGGGCCTCCATGTTCATTTAACCCTAGACATGATAAAAGGTATGGAAAATAAATTTTATTGATGAATGCGTTCATAAAAGAAAAATCAGGGTTCTGAAAATCAGTAAGACGCTCAAACAGGGTAGGAATGTGGCATGAAGGTTAAAAAAAATATATGATAGTGGTACATTGAAGTGGCATGCAATTTACAGCAGATGATAGGAAAAGAAGTACATGAGAGTGCAGATGGGAATGCACAGTGAGGAGGATCGCTCATGCCTAGGAAGTCCTTGTGCACACAGTGGGAAGCAGAATTAAAGGCAATTGTGCAGCAACAGGATAACAAAGAAAGGGAACCATTTGAAAAGCCTCTTCATTTCATCATCATCTCTACTAAAATGTGGGTTTTGATCTATGTTGAGTCTCACCAGCCTGTTAGATTGATTTCTTTTTATAGTGCTCGGGCTGATATTCTGTTTTCACATGACCTTCTGTGTGGAGATATACTGGATATTAATTATTCCTGGCACTGGATAATTGATCATTGTGCATAATGTGTCATCACGTAGTGTATCGTTAACCGAGACCATATGAAAGCAGAGTGAGATTACATTGCAATGTAATGTAGAAGAAATGTACAGCAAAACCTGCAATTAAAAAAAAGGCAACATTTACCAAACCTCTCCTGGAGAGTAGCTCAGTTAAGGAGCAAGCTTTAGCTTTAATAAGGATTTACACTTATTTAAATGTAAACCTCTTAATTGCAGGAGAGGGGATACTTTGTATAGGTGATGCATCATGTTCAACAAATTCAAACACAAATGAGTAGTAGAATGAAAAGAGAATGCCTTTTGCCTCTGGTGCATACAAACACTGAAACCCAGAAGTGCTGAGCTGAGCTTTTACTATTTTATTACATGGTCTTTATCAGCCCAATGCTGCAGCAACACCGCACCAATCCATTCACCTTGCATGGGGCATCTTTCTTTGAACAGACAGCACTATGCTACAACATCGCCACATTACCCTGAGGTGCTTAACCTCCTTAACAGACAAAGCAGCACGAAACACAATAGGGATGGGAGAAGACAGTTTGCTTCTGTGTCAATGAACAGCAAGAATAGGGCATATCCAAGTGCAATGTGGGGGTCTGTACGGTACAGTGTAGACATTTTACTCGCGACAACTGAATCCAGCCTTCTTAGAGTCATACATAAAGCCGTTTTGCCACTGTGTCATTTCAGTGGGCTTTTAAGATCATTACTTGAGACTTTATACAACATGATCCAAACAAATTCCCGTCAGCGTTCTATTACAGAAAGAGCATGATAATGTGTTCTTTATGTCAGATTATATGATGAAGTGTCTCTAATGGTAGACCAGATATTAAAGTAATAATTACATTCTGTTTATGTCATCAGTCAGTGCGATCGTGTAGAAAATGAAACCATCTTGTGAGATTGAGGTACTGTAATAAGAATCTATTTTGCTGTCCATTAGCATGTTTCTTTTACCTCTTAGCATCACCACGGCTGCATTCGTAGCTGTGTTATGAGTGATTTCATGCCTTTGGTCTCTAAACTGGTGGTTATTGCCAATATCACATCATGTGTTCTAAGAGCGATGTTCTCGACTCATGACCAAAAAAAGTGTCATGAAAATCATAGTACGAGCACAACGTAATGGTCTGTTCTTCAGCAAGCTACATGTATTCTTATATCCAAGGCAAAAGGGAAGACCTTTAAAAATATTTGGGATTGATGTGGCCCAGAGTTCTTGGTTTTCTGCTAGACTTACAGTACTGTGTCTTAGGCACCCAACATATATAAAGAAAAACATATATGCCAGAAAAAAAGCAGCACATTATATCAGCAACCACAGATGGAAGCTGCTGTTTTTTGCATGCAAAAGGTGCAACAGTCAAAGAACCTCAGAAGAACCGTGGGAACCATGAGGACCAGGATGCTTAGTAAAATTTAGTAGCTAATCTCCGTATAAAACTACACAAATTGAACCTAAAGCTAAAGGCTCCTTAAAGCGGTGTCACACCAAATACCGACTTTGATTAATTAGTTAACATACTCACATTACACAACCTTCATGTGATCCTCCAGCACCGCTCGGCTGGTCCCACCATCTCTCAGAGATCGAGGAAGACATGCATCTACAGTAGATGTCTAGATGTTTTCTGTTCTGGCCTACAAGGTGGAATGAACTTCCTTTAGAGTGTTTATCTAAGGTATTTAGGTTAAACCATGCCTTTCATTCTATACAGTACCAACCATCCCCTAAATGTAAACGTAATTACCATTTACCATTTGCATGTGCCAAAGACTTTCTGCGCAGTAATGTAGTTTAAACCAAAAGTACAGCTATAAGTAGTGTAAGAGGTTGTGCAATGTAATTTACTTTTTATTTTTTTGTAATTGTGAGTATATTGTATTTCCCATTAACAGAGATAAAAAAAAAAAAACTTTTTGAAGTTTGCATCTCTTAGTTACTATAGAACTCTAAACACCAATTCACCTTGGTCAGCTTGCATCAAGTCCACTGACGCGGTGTCTACTATTAAACCACACTTCTTGTCTTGTCTTTATAGTTCCATTAAATCTGCTGGTCTGGAACCGTGGCATCAGTAACATCAGGAGTTAGTAAATCCAGCCCAGAACTGCATGTGTTTTACTGAAAAGGATTATATGATACCGTACCCAGTGATCCGGATCTGGGCTCAATCACAAGTGCACAATCAGATCTACAGTACAGACCATGATCGTAAACATGGCAAAGCTTGAAAGGTTGACCCCATGTTCAAAGGCAGCTATGAGCTGGTAGCCTTGATATCACAAAATGTTAAAAGGCAATGAAACTCCTAGTGTCAAAGACCAAGAGATACTGCACTGGACATCATTTTCTAACACTTGAATTTCTCCCATAATTTCCAAATCTGTATGCAAAAATGGATCAACTAATAATAAAGATGTTGTGGCCAAATTATAGGTGACTCAAAAATTTTTTTTTATACCATTCAGCTTAAGTATTCACATATCAATCAAATGCAGATTTGTGGGGGGGAAAATATATGAAAATAACACAAGTGCCAGTCAATTGGTCAAGCAAGTGCTGGACCGGAGCCATGGCTATTATTGTTGACGACAACTAATCCAGGGCCATTTTCTTACTGAAGCATTCCTTTTTACAGCAGAACAAAGCCCTGTCGCTTGACTGGCGGCTTCAATAAGCAATGCCGCCACAGACGAATGGAGCAGCAAAAGAAATCACCTGCCAACCAATTTCCTGTATTCATCAATCTCCCTTGCAATCTTATCCACCCAGGAAATCAAAAAGCATGATAAAGAATACTGCACATCGGAAAGCCTAACTTTGCTTAGCAACATATTGCTGCCCTGTAAATGGGAAAGACATTGATCCATTGACAACTTGTTCTGACACTGGACACAATGGCACAGCAAATCTAATTGAGGGTGAAATGCTATAGGAAGTTTTCGAACAGGATTGTGCAGACTTTGGGGCATGACTCCATGAACTCAAGAATGCAAAGAGAAGGAGACCAGAAGAAGAGGAGAAAATATGCATCTTTCACAACCTGTCCTCTTCTCTGCAGTGAATAGGCTTTTCTGCAATGTATGATTGCTGTTTTGGGCTGAAATATTGTTTTCAAGTCACATTTTACCATAACAAGGGATCAAAGATTAGCTAAGCAAAATATTTTAGCACGCTTGTGTTAGAGTCATTGAGAGTGATGATTATTGCAAAAAGCCATGATAATTGGAAATGGAAAAATGAGAAATGACTAAACATGAGGATGAAATAGATCATTACATAGATCAATAGATTAGTACATGCAAAAAAACAACAACATTAATAATATGTTTTTTTATTTATCATCTGGTCACTAACAGAAGGATTTGAAGCCTATTACAGCTCTCAGTAACACGTGGTGCATGTAGGGACCATCATATGAGTGTTATACACACATTTTTACAAGCAGGTCCATTTTAGCAAAGCCCATCTATATACCAATGTTTTTTTTTTTGAGGGAGAAAGAAAACCAGAGGACCCACAGGACAACCCACCTGGATATACGGAGAACATGCAAGCACTCAACAAGTTTGACAGCAAAATAATAATAATTATTATTATATTAATAATAATAATAAATAATATTTTTTTTGCTTCAATTGAAAAAATATATAATAATTATATATAATAATTTTTTTTTTCAATTGAAGCAAAATATATGGCAAAATGATGGATAATATTCTGTGCATGTTTTCTTTGAGTCACTCGAGTTTTAAAATGCAATGCCAAAAAATATTATATTTAAATTGTTTGGGTTATATAAGTGTAATTTTTTTTGTGCAAAAAGCAATAACAGTTTTGCAGTCGTGTTTGTCGTGATTTTTTTTAAGGATGGAATTTAGTATCAATAATGTGTTGGTTGAGGTTAAATTAAGTTTAAAGTTAAATAGCAAACTCTATGTCTTGATTGTGATTTTTTTTGTAATGATTAAAACAGAAAGTCATGGCATTAGATCAATAAAAAAAAATGTTCCACACAAAAACTTTTTAATCACGAAGATTGCTGAAGATCATGAGAAACATTACGGCATAAAAACTGCACTAACTTCAGTTTACAGCCTCATCAGTCTCCTCCTCTACATGCTTTAGTTTCACTCCATTTCAAACTGACAGCTCACTATCACACTACACAGTAGGTATGGACCTCATAACATTAATTTGTGCATCAACTGTCTCCTAAGGTTTACCGTATTTACAGTCCCAGATATTTGAAAAAGCTCCACCCACATACAACACATGAATCTCATGTCTCTTGTTCACAAATCATGTGTGCATGTGTCGTAACAGTTAGTTTAATTTTCTTTAGGAAATCTTTCAGTAAATGCATCATGGCTCCCAAATGCCGGAAAACTGAAGAAATCAGGAGATAGAGGGGAAAAAGTGAAACAGGAGGTTCCCACAATATCCAAATCACATAATGACCTATTTCACAGAATGCATCTTGGGCGTTAAACGACTCAAACCTGTCAGTCATTCGTTACTGCCATGGTAGTCTGATTGTATCCATGCTTTTTTGCTTCAACAATCCATTGAACCATTTGAATCACTCAAGGCAGATGCTGTGTTGAACAGCTCATAGTTACGCTATACTGATCATGTGACAGAAAGATGCGATACGATTGGCTAGTTACAACATGTCAGCTTTTACTCAAAAACAGGGCTGCTCCTGTCAAGATGTCCTTAAAATATGAAAACTTGTAAAATAAGTGTATATTACTTGCGTGGCAGAAATTTTTTTTTTTTTGAAAACAGCATTTATTGCTTTTGCTCACGACCTCCTCAAACACCGAAAATGCCACCCACAATGCATGGCTGATTATACAAATGAAGTTTACAACAATGTCTTTTCAATAATTAACACTGTAGACCACATAGAAATAGAAGTCTACCATGATTAAAGCATATGGTATCATAACTATAGCATATGGTGAGCAAATTGGATGGTGAGATACAGTACATACAATATTAACATCAATATATGTTTCTTACAGTTCTAAATGTGTCTCAGTGTTTTGAGACTGAACTGTCGAAATATTTTACAGTAACAATTCATACATACATTAATACCACAACCATATCAGTTAAAAAAGATAAATACGTTAGTAAAAAAATGTAAAAAATAAATAAATAATTAAAACAGTTATTAAAGCGTGTAATTATTTGCTAGGTTCACTCATCCTAAGATCACACACCTGGTCATGCATGTTGGCCTCATTGATCTTTCTCAGAAGACCACACAAATCAATCCACTGTGCTTGATTAGCCACTGTTTTAATGAGTCTTTCTAGCTACATCTTCAAAGTCCTTTGGTCCTGTTGAAGGAATTAAGCTACTCTAAGATAAGTTGGATTTAAAAAAAGAAGAAAAAAAGTTGATACTTTGTTATCCTTTGAAAATTCCACTCTTGCGAGCATCCCAAAAACAACAACAAAAAGAAAGAAAAAAGCAAGGCTTCATAACTGTATAAATAATAAAGATTCTGTGCAGGTTGGGTAAATATTAGAAAATGAAATAGCTAGTGCACATCTGTGCTTCATAATAAAGATTTTGTAAAGGTTTGATCAAAGTCCCATGAATGGTTCAGAAAGAGTTGTGGAGAGAAGAAAAGTGACGATGACAGATGACGACACGAGACGACAGATAGTGATCCCCATGTGTCGCCTATGCTTCACAGACAGGCGACACACAAAGGAGGGAAATCATTTGATAGCTGTCTAGGACACAAAATGGCAAAGTAACATTGCAGCGTTGATAGAGTGTACAAGCTGGGGTCAAAAACAGAGAAAAGTACAAAATTAAAAATTTGGAGTGAAAGTTTTCATTTAAACATACTCAAAATATTAGAAAAATAATATTTTAAACTGATCGAAAAATGAACAATCCTGACATTATTATAGTATGTTTTTAACAACTATATATTAAATATTTTACCATTGACAAATCTATTATATATTTTATAGTTAATATATTTTTTATATTCAATTAATTAAACAATTTCCTGGCAAGATAATGAAAATTACATTGCAAAAATTATTTTACCCCTACTTCAGTTAATAAATCTTAAACTTTTAAAATTAATACTTCACTCCAGTAACAAATTCCAAAGAATTTGTTCAATCCAGAGTATGTGGTGCAAGGAAAAATTGTGCGTATTAGATGCATTCATTTAAGAGCTGTCAAGAAATAGACGTACAAAAAAAATATTAATAATCCTCAGTGTTGCTTCACATCATCTCTAACTCAATTACATTATGCAGTCAGGAACAGAAAATATATCTTGCATTTTCACTGATGTTTAGACACCGATGGCTAATGTAATCATCTCCGCATTATTTGTTTGTATTGCCTCACATGCAGCACCAGCATATGGCTTAATTGCACTGATAATTCCTCCATGTCTAGTTTACTTACTCCAAGACCCTAGCACTCCTTCGACTCAATTTGCCTGATGCATCAGAATCTTTCCTGCTGCTACAGTCATTTAAGCAGAACTAAAAAATAAAAAACTAATGAAAACATCTGTAGATTGAGCATGCGTGTAGCGTCTCTGACACTCTAAATACGAGACATTACTCAGTGGGAATGAAAGGAAAACCATAATTTTATACTTTCTCCCTCTCTTTATTCCCCCTGCCACCACCTCGATGGTGTGTTTCCAATTTCCAAGCTTAAATAACTTTTTTTTTCAGCATGGCTGAACCCAAATGATATCCTTCTTGACTTATCACAAATTTGTCTTCCGGAATTAATTTTCGCAGCCGAAAGTATAATGTTTTAATGAGTTTTTATTGCATACTGATTGCAAGTAGATATCTTTTGTCAAGGTCTCGTATGAATAATGTGGCGGAATGTTTCTGTGCGACAGGGCCTGTCAGTCTTTTTCGAAGGGGACTCTGTGTGTCGTGTGTATCGTTGGTGCGAGTGTGCACTTGCGTGCCTTTGGCAGCTTTATCTGGATAATACAATGCATGGAATAGATAGAGTTTGCATGGGCATAAACATGTTATCAGGGGGAAGATTCGGAAATGTAATCACTGTGCGTGGACAACAGATGAGATGGGGGTGGAGAGGTGAGAATAACCAAAACAATGTGTGCTCTGGCACGATTACAGAGATATTAATATGACAAGCAGTATTAGAATCAACAAAACAGCCTGCTGTCATACACTAAATAAAAATATATTCCGGCTCATCTCTACTTTTAATCATTATGCCAGTTTACGTATACAGTATATAAAGTGCTGGAAGTATTCATATCTTTAGATAGTGTATGCCAAATAAAGGTATACGCGTGTTAGCTTTAATTTATAAAAAACTGCGTCCTGAGGAAAAGGTGATCAGTTAGCAATAATGTCAAGAGCATCATCATTCCATACTGTAGGTCTTTGTATCTTTTTTTCTTAATTAATATAATAAAAAGTATTTTAAATATCTGTGTCTCTGAAATGTTCTTTTTTTACCGCGATCTTCTCCACGACTGCCTATTCATTGTTTATATACAATCTATTAATCCTTTAACCATTCATGATTGACAGTAAACTTTGAGTAAAGCATACAGTATTTAACCTCTGCTGTAATATCTTGTCAGCTCTCAGCAGTTTCATTAACAATGCATAAAACAGTTAACTGTAACTGTCAATTATTATTAACCCATAAAACTCAATTAGCACAAAAGCCTCCTTATATGGAAGTCTTAGACTTAAGACCCAGTAGGCTTTATCTAGACTTAGACTTAAGATTCGGTAGGCATCAATTTTACCGCAACATCTCAAAAATTTTTAATTCACAAAATGCTCATATTATTATTATTGTCATAGAAACAACCAGAGAAAGCATCATCATATGTGCCTATGGTAGTATGTCTTTGCTAAAAAGTCATGTGACTTTTATTTTCACTCAGTCATTTTTATATAGTTGGTTAAAATTCATTTCATCGTATTGGCTAGGTTGTGCTGAAAACAAGGATGCAATACACTCTGTACTGCACAATCCAGACCCGTCAGTAAAAAAAAATGCTCTGGGTTGTATGGGTTAAATGAAAAAGCTAACACCCAGCACCTATAAAGATTCGAGATTCAAGATACAAGGAACTTTATTAATCCCAAAGGGAAATTGCTTATTCTTAGTTATAGTTGCTTACAGTTGTTTTCCAGGAGGAAAGGAAAAGAGTAATAGGCTAAATTAGAATAAAAAACACACATTATAAAACTAATAGAATTGATTAATGCATTATAATCACACATTTTCATTTATGACATCATGCTTACAATGTGGGATAAAATATCTATGCGTACACGCTACTAAGCAACTGTATTCATGTTTTTTTTTCTCTGATAAAAAATTGACAGGTTTCCTCTGATGGTACCAAAACACTAAACTACTGATCTGTCTACAAAGAAATTCACCTCAGTTTAATTTCTTCATACCATTCTGTGTATTTTTCACACGACTGGTGGTGGTGGTGTGCTTGGTTGCAGAAACATTCAAAATAATCTGCCGTAAGGTATTTGCCAATGGCTCTGATGTGAACACCAAAAATGACACCTCTTTTCAACACCTTTATTGGTTCCTGTTTCGCATGCAGCAGCAGATTCTATATTTAAATGAAACTCAGTGCTTTTTGTTGTCTTGACTACTGTATTTTTTGTCATACTATACTACTTTTTTTTTCTTGTCGCGTGGTTGCACAACATGCAGTGTGTACAAACACACTGAGCACATCACAATGCAGCCGAAGCACTTACACTATTTGCCTACTAAAGTGTATATTACATCAAAAACAAAGTAAGCCCTTAAAGAAAGTCTCATCTACCTCACTACCGATACTAGTCTATTCATGGTTTAACAAGTCATCTGAAGCTATAGAAGTGTACTGAGTGAGGTTTAATACCCTCTTAAGTGTAATCTCTTCTACTTAGGGGAGATCATTTGCCATTCCCAGGTGCACAATCTCCAGCCAGAGGAAGACTAGATCTCTGAGAGGTTCATTGATTAGCTGGAGTCCGGACCTCCATATTGCATTCCAGAGGTCGATGAACTATGTTGGAAGATGTAGAGAACTTCAGGCCATCTGAGCTATCTTTTAGATTTCCATCTTCTGTTGCTGAGAAAGCCTTTTGGAAATGTTCAATAAGCACAACGTGTTGTTCCAACCTGCTGGGTATTTCTCTAATAGGCTTCTAAACTGTTACGTTCCCCCATGGGCAGTGCCAACGTAACTGAAAAGTCATTGAGCAGAAGCCAACATGCTGAAACTAGAATACTCAAGGATGACTGATAGCAGTGATGCACTGTCAAAGACTGTGGCACCTACTGATTCACCAGACAAAGGCAGCAACTAAAAATGTTCAGTACTAGATAGACATAAAACAAATCTCAAATCTCAAACACATACACTCACTCACACACTACGGGCGATTTGGGAACACCAAATAGCCTAATCTGAAGGTTTTTGGACTGTGGGAGGAAACCGGAGTACCCGGAGGAAACCCACCAAGCATGGGGAGAACATGCAAACTCCATATTGAACATTACACATGTCGTTCCTGAGCTGCCAGTGATCCAGATTCCCTCTGCCCTCCGGACCTGTCTGACCCATCCTGGTGCCCCGCTTCTGGTTGGAGATCTCGTCACATGGATGCCCC
>JAQMYJ010000021.1:9376461-9436024 GCA_030014305.1 Clarias laeviceps
TGTGTAAAGCTGCTTTGCGACAATGACAATTGTTAAAAGCGCTATACAAATAAAATTGAATTGAATTGAATTGAATACACACAGAGACCTGGCCGGGAATCAAACCCTGACCCTGGAGGTGTTAACCATTACACCACCATGCCGCCTAAACTGATTTAATATTATTAAAATTGTTTGCTGTTGTCACTCATGTCGCATGTGCAGAACTTTACAGTACACTATATTTTTAAATGTTCAAACCCTGACACAGGCAGAATATTGAGCTTAATGTTTAGTAGCACTGTCACCTACCTCGCATTTCCAGGGTTGGAGTATCGAATCTCGCCTTTGGTCCATGTGCATGGACATGGCAAGTTCTCGCGTGTTTGATGTGTTTCCCCTGAGTACTCCAGATTCCAGCTATATTTCAACAATATGCAGTGTAGGTTGATTGGCATTTCTAATTTACTCTATGATTTAATGTGTGAGTTTCTGTGCTTCTGCTCTGCGATGTGTAGGAAAGAAATTCAGCTGATCATAGCGACTCTTAATAGTAGGCAAAAAAAGGGGAGAAAAATTGTGGGCAACACTAAATACCTCTTGATGATTCAATAGCTTATAGATCCACCTTTTGCAGCAATAACTTGAAGGAATCATTTTCATTGTGGAGGAATTTTGCCCCATTCTTCTTTACAGCATTGCTTCAGTGCACAGCTCTCTGAAGGTCCCACCGTAGCATTTCAATTTGGTTGAGATCTGCACTTAATTTTTTTGTCATTCTGATGTAAATTTACTGGTTTGCTTTGGACCGCTATCCTGTTGCATGACTGAATTTCAATCAACGCATTAGCAGTCTGATAGATGGCCCCATACTTGCCTTTATAATACTCTGTTACACAGTGGAGTTCATATTCTTACTGAATATAAATTGTCCAGGTCCTATGGCTCCAAAACAAGCCCTAATCATCACCCTTCACCACTGTGCTTGACAGTGGATATGTTTTTCTGCTGAAATGCTGTTCGCTTTACATAAACATAGCACTGGGCATTAAGGCTGAACAACTCCTCTTTGGACTCATTTATCCATTTATCCTGGCAACCCTTGCAAACAAAGCATAACTTTCAGTCCTCGTCTAATTGTGCGGTCATGGAATTTAACATTTAACATGCTCAGTGAGGCCTGTAGGGTCTGAGATGAAACTCTTGGGGTTTTTTGTAGCCTTGCAGTCTGATCTTGAATGCTTTCCACTTGTAAATAATCTTTCTCACTATAGAACGTTAAACTCCAAATTGTTTAAAAATGATGTTACAACCCTTTCCAGATGTACAGCAACAATTTCTACAAGAGGTGTTTTCTTGCTGAAAGTGCAAAGTAATTAACGATTGCAGTAATAATGGACAGTGCTGTCACTGTCCATTATTACCTCTCATGAAAGTCTGTTGTCCAATCAGATTACTTGTTTGAAACTACCTTTGTATAATTTACTTTTAAGAATTGAACATGAGAAATGACATACTGCATGGCTTGATTTTTATTTTAAGAGCTCATCAAGCTGAATTTTATTGGTAGACATAATCAGCGACAGACTTTGTTTTAATCCATATGCCTTATGCCAATAATTTGGATCATCGTGTATTAATTAAATGATTAAAAATCAATTCACAGTGGTATACTTGGTTAAAAACTGAATGTACTTAATGATGTAATCCCTACCACATCTATCTATCACATTTATTTATTTTTATGAGCACTACAAATCAAGAGAGTAAAGGGGAGTCTAGAGTCTCATAAGTTTTTTTAAGAATATGGGAAGGTTAGCCTTTAGCGGCTAACCATGAACAACAAACCTAAATTTTCTGTGGATCCTCTGTGCTGTGGTGTCCTCAATTTTATCCTGTATAAACTAATAAATAATAAAAGACAACGTATATGAAACTACATTATATTTGATGGCCTATCATTTTTGGAAACGCTAAAGAAGGGTAGGTTAGCCATTAGCGGCTAATAGCTTCTTTTGTGTATATACTGTATACTGTATGAGTGTATAAAATAGTAACAAAAAAAATAGCTTTAAAGCTCAATGTGAGCTTCAACTAGATAATGCTTAAATGAATAAATTTTAATACATTTATTTAATAAATTAATGAATAAATACTTAAAAGAACACATCTTTAATATTGGTTATAGGATCATTGGTGATATTGAGATGGTCTTTTTTAGAGTGGATTTAAATGTAAAGCCTCAAAAAAGGTCAGGCAGTTAAGGAAAAAAAAAGAAAATTATGTTTACAAATTTATTTGATGTGGTTAATGTGTTATTTTATCACAGTGATGTTACTTTGGACTTATTTCTATGGAGTTTATGCTCCACTAATGTCCGCAATAAAACATCCCACTAGGACAGATGGTCTCACAGACTTTGTGACTCACAGCTGGGGTGGATTTAAATGCTAGTGAAAATGCAAATTCATGCATGACTAAAACATTGTTTATAAAAGAATTTCAGGATGAATTGGCCTTTAGTAAACACAGCTGAGCTGTTTTACTTATTTGTTTTCCTATGCATAAAGTGATTGTGACCCGTCTCATCAAATCAGGTATCAAGTCTCATTATGGGTGATACGAATTATACATATTTTCATATTCCTGTTTCAATAATGTCCATTTTGATATCAAGTTACACAAAAACTAACCTGTGTGACTAAATACCTGGCTTTATATGCCAAGTCACATCAAGTCTGTTATGTCCAGTTAGGATTTGATTGAAGTAGCTTGTTTATGTTGAAGTGGCATGCACTTTTAAATGCACATATTTGGCTCCCAATTAGTTAAAAAAATGCCACTGGTACATTTTAAAATGTTATATTCTGTTTTGCATGAACTCATGCATATCAATGGCAACAAAAATAGCAAAAGAGCAGCAATACCAAAAAATTGGCTGGCGCAGAACCAAAATAGCAACACACTGGTGTTAACCAGCAAATTACACTACAGTGAAGAGTAAAGCAAATGGATGTGAATCCATAATTCAACACTTTCCACTTAACTCAGGAGAGAAAAATCCCCTCTTTCTTGGAAACAGTCTGCAAATACTATTAAAGCAACTAAATGTAATAAATGGGGTCCAGAATGGCCAGTATGACAGCCATTAATGCTGAGTGTCAAACTGATTCAAATTAAGCTCAAAGAGCTTTTTTTCCCCCTTTCAACAGAAAGAGAACTTATTGTTAGAAAGAATCCCATAGTCTAACAAACGTCCAGGAAAAAATAAATCTTACACCATCCCAATGTGGCGTGGAGTTAAGGTTCAAATAACACACACATTGCATATAAGATGTAAAGCATGTCTTTTAATAATCACAGCTCAGTGTGACTGTGTGCTGCTTGTCTACTGCTCCCTTAGAGGAAGGATTTTTTTTTTTTTTTTCAGAACCTTGTTAAATCAATGCCATGAAGAATTAAGATCCTTGTGAAGACCAAAGTGGGTAAACATATTTCATTATCAGGTGTTCTTAATCTTTTTCTGCGTCTAAGACTGCAAACGTCAATCGATTTTAAGCCGTCCTTCATGAGAAATTACATCAGTCCCTGTTTGACTTGAACATCCATCAAAGATATAGCATTTATCGCTACATGCATATATTCTGGGACATAAAATACAATATTGCTCTATTTCACAACCCCCTTTTTAACACCTCAGTGATGCACTCTACATTATGTACTGTACAGTATGTTCAGACTTGGATTTTGTTTCGTCCAATACATCCTTTTTTTTTTTTTCTGCAGACCCCTCAAATTGTCACTACATTTCATCTCAGCAATAATGGACCTGTCAATAAAACCCCACCATTCCACAATTCACACCATTTAATGCTCTCCTCAGTGCTTAATTAGATACAGTTGGTCCCCTGGTTCAATTCCAGACCCTATGACCTTCCAATAAGACCAATAAGTCATCACGTATACACACTGCAACAGTATGGATTATCCAAGTCCCTGGAACTGAACTAGACAAACGAATGCCATTCTTACAAAAGATATTTCTTTCGAATAACAATTGTTCAAACCATTCGGTGAGACCTCATGTTCTAAGAATGGGGCATTATTGCTGTTTGTCGTTTGATTTGTGGTGACTCTTCCCTCTAAAGGAACAAGTGGATCCGAAGCATGCAAACAAAATCCAGCTGAGCCACTCGCTCTGTGGGTCAAGCATGCACTGTTCTCTAGTTTGACGCCACACATTTGCACTTTGCCTACTTGTTAAGAATATGAAGAACGAGTCAAATCTCATTTTCCGCATCTTTCGAGATCAGTCCCAGAGATCAGTGCTTTTTACTAACACCAACTTCTCAAATGGGCATTCATCTTTGTAACGAGTTGTTTATGCACAGGAAGAATTTTGCTGAGCATTTTGCAAATCTGCTGTGGTTCTTGGTGAAATGTTTAATTAGAACTGACACTTAGTAGTATTAGGCAAATATACTGTAGTGTCACTCTTTGTTTCACTCGTTTTTTTTCCTTGTTTAAACTTAGGCTCTGTGCATGAAGAATGTCTGTAATGCTTTTGCTATTCATACATTAGTAATACTTTGTTGACTTTTCTTTGGCAGCTTAAAGAGCAACAATTTGCCTAGAATGAGAGGGTTGTTCTGAACAGAGCTTCGGAGAGCAAGTCAACCAGGTCATGAATCTATTGATGTTTAAGCCATTTATATTAAATGTAACATTATTTCAGAATGTCTAGCTATTTGTCTCCGTTCACCCACAGATTGAACATCAAACCAGCCTCTTTAAAAATCTGATTTTATTAATTTTTTTCCTGCTTCATGTTGTGTGTGTATACAGTAGATAATATGTCTGATGGTGTTTGTAAAGTCGTGAAAAATGTACAGGCTAAACTGTGATAATCCTTTACTTCACAAAATCAATCAAAGTGCAAAGAAAATGTCTAAATGCACTTTTAAGAAACATTTATTATTATTATTATTATTATTATTATTGATTATCTTAAATCAACCTTAACAAGTGTAGATGGTTATTTTTATAGAGGAAACATCTAACATTATTTCCCATTGTCGCTTCTGTAAAGCTGCTTTTTGGCAATGATCGTCGTTAAAGGCGCTATGTAAATAAAGTTGAACTGAAATGTTTGTCCTGCATCAAGAAAACACTAACTAGATTTGTAAAACTACTAAAATTAGGTTAAGATCTATGAAATGCATTACTAAAACATGGAAATACAGTGGTGAACCATCGAGCAACAAACATGGACAATGTTTCAATGTTTGGTGAAACCAAATCGTAAAAAACAACAGTTGGACTCACAGCTATGTTTGATAGTGAACATACTGTAAAAGCATTTCTACATGCAAAATATGAAGAGAACTCAAGGGATTGAGACAGCCTTAAGAAAATCACTCATCAGTGAGGATAATCTGAAAAAAAAGCTTTCAATTTGTAAGAGAGCATCTATAATGGACTGTGAAGCACTGGAAAAAGGTCATGTGGTCTGATGAGTCCAGATTTTCCCTGTTTCCGAAGGGCATACTGTAGGTCCATCAGAGACGGATGCACCCATCATGCATTGTGGCCACGGTGCAAGCCTGTGGGAGCATCTGGGGTTGTTTCAGGTGGTCAGGTCTAAATTCAACAACATTATATTTCCCCAAAAATGAGGTCAGCTGACTACATGAATATACTCAATGACCAAGATTTTCAATCAATGGACTTTTTTTTCTTCCCTGATGATGCTGCCAAAATTCATCAAATTGTGAGTGGTTCAGGAAACATGCAAAATACATTATTTTCAAACATTAATTGGCCACCAGAGAGTCCAGACCTTAACCCTATTGAGGATCTTTGGGATGTACTGGAGAAGACGTCACGCAGCGATCTGACTGTTCCATCATCACCGAGACCTTAAAGAGAAATGTATGCAATTCTGGAAGGGAATAAATGTTGTGACATTGCATAAGCTTATTGAAACGATGCTACAGTAAATTTGTGCTGTAATCAAAGCAACAGGCAGTCCAACGAAATATTAGTGTGTATATTACAGCTGCCAGTACAAAGCATGAAGTTAATGTTCACATGAAACAACAGAATGAGGAAAAATATTGTTGCAGTTACTTTGAGTGGGGGATGGTTGTGGGTGCAATACCAGCTGGAATCTGCTGATCCACTGGGATTTTCACAAGCAACCGTCTCAAGAGTTTAGAAAACATGGAGTGAAAAACCAAAATAAGACATTCAGTGAATGTCAGTTCTATGGACAGTAATGCATTGTTGATGAGAGAGATCAGAGAATAACCAGACTGGTTTTATCAGGAACGCTATGGTACCTTAAATAACCACTGCTTACAGATATGGTGAAAAAAAAACTGGAACTTTTGGGCAGAAAAGCTAAAATAGCAGATCACATCATGTTCCATTGCTGTCAGCCAAGAACAAGAGTCTGAGGCTGCAGTGTGCACAGGATCACTAAATCTGGGCAGGAAAAAAAATCTGGTTATGTCTCTTATATTTGGTTAAGATTTGCTATTTCTGTTCTGTACATATGACAGTGAAACTTTTGTTGTGCACAATAATCTAAAAAAAAATTTTTTACGTTTAATTACATGTTTTTTTTTTTTTTTTTTTTGCTATACAGTATATCCGCTCTGCTGGCAAAGTTATTTTTCGGGGAAGCAGGGAAATGGTGTTACAATGAGGCTGAGGGTTCCCTCTTTTGTACTACATCACAGAATCCTTAATCAAATATGCTAAAAAAAAGCCGAGCCGCTCCTAGCAAACAAACTCGCACTAACCATATCTCAGCTACCGGACGTGATACATTAATAAACTTGGTATCAAAATTGCGCTTTTTGAACTGGAAATCTGAAAAAATGCATAACTCTAATCACTTAATACCATATCTTATTAAAATTTGTGTCAAACTTAACCTGATTGAGCCATGTTATGCTAAAATATCCAGTGTCTTTATTGGGTATGCATTTTTAATTGCTTATAGTACAAGAGATAAATTGGATCAAATGACTGAGCACATTTGTATTGTGGTATCACTACTAAAACGTAAATAAATAAATAAATTGCGTGTGTGTGTTTTTTATTTGTTTATTTGTAAAATATTGATACCTTTACCGTGAACTGATATCTCAACCATTTGGACAACGCCTGTGCTGTGGTCCAAAGATTGATGATGATGATGATGATGATATTGTTACTAAAACATTTCACATTTCATGGTGAAGAAAAAAGACAGAAACAATAACTATAATTAACGTTATGGTGGGTTTTGACTGAACACAGCTGTGTTATATGAGATCCATGAATTGCAGAACGTGCAAACAGTAACCGCTGAGCTGCTTGTGCTGTTGTAGCTGAGCATGCACTAATACATACATTGTTAAAAATGGATCCTAGTTCTAAACTTAACCTATGGATACAGGCTGAATACAGGACCCATAGAAGGCACACTGCATGAACATTTGATACATTTTTCTTCCATTCCTTTTAATTAATTCTTGCTTATTCTTGTGATTGGTTTATGGTCGATTCATGCTTTAAAGTTATACTGAGCCAATGTATGGGCATGTGTTTACACTAGTGCCAGATGACATCAGCGACAACAAATGGATACAGTTATTTGACATTACTGTATTTGTCCTGGTGAAATTCTGTTCTGTGCATTTCCATGCCAAATATCTGTAGATTCAGAATCCATTATCTGTGTTCTACAACTTTTGTTATTATTATTATTATTATTATTATTATTATTATTTATTTTGATTTTTTTTTTTTGTAGCAGCAATATTATTAGTAATTAACAAATAGGTGTTGGATATAAGAAAGCAAAATCACGTTTTTTTTTAAACACATTAAGAATTAATACTAGTTTGAAAAAGGGAAACGAAATGCTGCATTACCTCCACTATGGTATTATTAAACCAATTTATCTTGCTGTAGCTCTGGGTGAACCTACATCTTGATGCTAGGGATACATCACCCTCCATAAACAGCAGTTTAACTGCAACAGTTTGCTCAGTAGGAAGAAATATAGATTACTGCAAAGCTATGAAAATGAAAGCTCGAAAACCTGTCCTGGATGAAATGTTTATCTTTCGCAGTCTGAAATGAACAGCTAATCTAAAGCTGCTGAGAAACTACATGATAATTTAAAAATGCTTTCTTTACTCTGCGTCATATAAATTATTTCTGCAAATTTCTTTTTTCAAGCAAATCCACTGCTAACACACGCACACGCCCGCACACACACATACACATGCACAGCATAGCATAGCATCTTATTTAAAATTGCAAATAACATTCTAAATTCATCTCTTGGTCTTCAGTCTTGGTTATCAGAATCAACAGCTTAAGATCACATATCCACATATATGAATAAACCCAAGATGCATGGAAATTTGATTGCTCGTATAACTGAATCCATGTCTCCAAATCACACTTGGCAGCACAATCCTCCCAAAATAGTGTTTTATACCACACATGGTCCATGACCTTTAGAATCACCAAGCAGTAACCACAAAAAAAAGTATAGGCAAAGTTGCTGTACACAAGGACCAGATTTGCTCATTAGCAATTTTTAGCCTGATATCTACATGTGGCATGGCACGTTTTCAAAATTAGCCAGCCAGTATAAATGACAGAGACGCCCAGCACGATCTGCTCCCACTAATCTTCAATTCATTCTTGGCACAAATCGATCCACGGACTGTAGCAGCGCCTGCTGTATTTAACTGTTTAAACAATCCACTGCTGATATTGGTGCCTTTAGGGAAGTTAAAAGTCAGTCAGCTATGTAAATTTCAATCCTGTGTTAATTTTATACTGTTTGGATTTCAATAGTCCTACAAGGGACAGATGGTATAAATGGGCTAGCAGCCTTTCAAAAATGAAAAGACATCAATGTTCGATTTCAGTTTTGGCATCCATATTAGATTATTTCAATTATTTTGGACTTTTGTGTAACCAAGCATGACAGCACCACCAGTGGCTGTAGAGGGAAAAAAACTGCATGGTATGAAGAAATTATCCGAGACAGTAGACTAATATACAGTAAGAAGGCAGATGAAATACAGACAATAATAATTAGTACAAAGTACAAATTACACAATGTGTACTGCAGCTGTAAGCCTTTCATTCGAGTAAAAGAAAAAAAATCACTAACTTTATAGTGTGTTTTGAAAGAAGGTTGCAATTGCATGAATTCAGTACAATATTATGGCCTTGAAACAATTTCAGAATTTATTTTTAAGTCATGAATGCAGCTGCTTGTCTGTCTTTGAGTCTTTATGTCTAACGGTTTGCCTTACACTAACCATCCATAGATTCAACAAGGTGTTGGAAACGTTCCTAATAGATTTTGTTCCATGTTACCACAATATCATCACACATTGCTGGAGGTTTGTTGGCTGCGCATCGATGATGTGAATCTCCCATTCTACCACATCCCAATCTCAATTGGCTTGAGATCTGGTGACTGTGGAGACCATTTTAATATAGCAAACTCATTATGTTTAAGAAAGCAATTTAAGATGATTTTCACTTTGTGACATGGCATGTCATTGTGTGGTCATAAAGGGATGGACATTAACAATACTAAGGTAGGCTATGGAATTTAAAACAATGCTCAACTGGTACTGATGGGCCTAAAGTGTGCCAAGAAAATATCCACCACACCATCATAACAACAGCACCAATGTGAACCATTGATAAAAGGGAGGATCGTCCCAGGCTTTAATGTTAACCAAATTCTAACCGTACCATTCGAATGTCGCGCAGACTCACCAAATCAGGCAATGGTTTTTCCATTTTTCTTTCATTCTTGTCCAATTTTGGTGAGGCTAAGCAAATTGTAACCTCAGTTTCCTGTTCTTATCTGAGAGGAGTGGCACCCAGTGTGGTCTTCTCCTGTTGTGCATTCAGAGTTGATCAGCATACCTTATTTCTAATGAGGCTGCCTTTCCATGAGCTCGACCCAGTCTGGCCATTCTCCTCTGACCTGTGGCGTCAACAAGTCATTTTCACACTGGGAACTGAAACTCACTGGATATTTTCTCTTTTCAGACTATTTTTGCGAACCCTAGAAATGGTTGTATGTGACAATCCCAGTAGATGAACATTTTCGGGAATACTCAGACCAACATGTCTGGCACCATCAATCATGCCACGTTTAAAGTCACTTATATCTTTTTACGTCCCAATTTTGATGCTTGGTTTGAACTCCTCGTCTTGACCATGTCTACATGCCAAAATGCATTGAGTTGCGGCCATGCGAATGGTTGATTAGATATTTTAGGTTAACAAACAGTTGAATAGATGTACCTAAAGTGGTGCCTGATGAGTGTATTTAAAGGTAACATCATTTTTAGTGTTTTAAATTTTTATTAATACTGCAAACAATCTTTTTTAAATGAAACAATCCAGCAAGCTGCATATGAGCTATTAAATACCAAGTGAATTTTCCCCAGTTATTTAATTAGGAATACTTTTCAACAAGAAAAAATAGAGGTTCACTGTATTGCTGGTGGAGTGAGTAAGTTCACAACTGATGATCACTAATCAATTAGTTGGAAAAAAGAGGGATGGGAAATGACAATAACAAAAGAATGAAAGGGGGCGTGGCAACCATTTTTACACTTTAAATGAACAAGATCGTTGAGCAATCCCATTAATTAAATCAAGAGCACATATATATATTTATGTGTGTGTGTGTGTGTGTGTGTGTGTAAGTGATAAAGATTTTACCACACAAGATTTTTTTAAATATCACTTTGGATATTCATGTCTACACTGTAGAATACAGATTTACACAACATCTGTTTAAAGTCTTCTTAGTCAACAATTGACAGGTTCAGAAGATTTAAAAAGAGCGACTGAAGGAAAAATTTGCCAAAATACTCTGCATATGGGGAAGATAAGGACTGTTGGAAAAGCACTCCATCATCTGCATTACAAAGTTGGCTGAGTGGATGTCACAAGTGTGTGCAAAGCTGTCATCAAGACAAATAGTGGCTATTCTGAAAAAGGGACAATATGAAATTTGTTTTGAATACCACTATTTTGGTTGCTACTTAATACAGAGTGTTATTTCATAGTTTTGACACCTTCCCTATTATTCTGACAAGAGGAAAAGATGGGACAGTAGAGGAAGCAGAGCAACCAATTTTTTTTTTTATTTAATTAAAAAATAATTATTATTGATGTTATTGTGGTTATATGTCGTTATTGTCTAGGCCTTGCATCTATCACTAAAAACATAACTTTTAAAAAGTTGTTTTGTACAGGCTGTACTTTTAGTATGCTAATTAGGCCCAACCTCTCTTCCATGGCACTGAGATCACATGACCCAAGACTCCTTCAAAATAACCATCATTGTGGACACAGAGTTAACTCATAAAAAAAAGTGCAAACATTTTACGAAATCCGTCAAAAAAAAAATAAATAAAATCACTTTGACATTGTGTTTGTTTTGACACCTTGCCATGTAACCACTGCATCTGCATAGGCATTAATATTTATTAGGGTCAGCCAAAAATGGGCATGTACACAGGATCAGCCTTGTCTGTGTTCGATTATTTAAATGTTTATACAAATACATCGTGTTTTCTATAGTTACTTCATTTTGCCCCCTTCATTTTAGCAGACATACTTGCACATGTAATATAAATTCATGTCATACAAAGCCATGTATGATCTGTGTCCAATAAGCAATAATGAGTGCAGTTGGTATACTGATAAAACTGAGTATAATGGTAAACAGTGTTTAAATTCCATTAACATTGGCATTAAAAAATAAGAGAAAGTAAATTGTTTTATCCAGTTATAGTCTGGTTTCAGTGAGTGTTTCTGGTTGTGAGATGTTCTATTGTGCAAATGTGAGATGTAAAGCAATTCTGCTGCCCGAAGTGGGTGTGGTCTAATGCCCAAAAACCTTTTATTTTATTGTATTGCGTTGATACTTTTACTATGAAGTAACATCTGAAGCATTTGGAAGAGGCCTATAATAGAATCAGTTAAACAAAATATTGCTCCTGGTAATCAACTGAGAATGTAAAAAAGTAAAAATTTTATGAAACGTTTATGAGAACATGTTCATGCTCACACACGGTTCATCTCTGTCTACAGGATCCAAATCCAAAAGCTCACCTCTAGTCTCACCCCCTCACTCATACTCTGTACTGCTTATCCTGTACAGGGTTGTGGAATGCCCGGAGCCTATCCCAGGGCACTAGGTGGGGTACAACCTGGATGTCCATCATTGTCAGAAAATTTGGGAATGCCAGTTAGCCTAACCTGCATGTTTTTGGACTGTGGGAGGAAACTGGAGTACCTGGAGGAAACCCCATACAGTATGGAGAACATGCAAAAGCGAGACCTTGAACCCTCAACCCTGGAGGTGCGAGGACACAGTGCTAACCACTAGATCACCGTGCCACCACCTGTAGTCTCATCCAAAACAAATAGTCTAACTCCTATTCATGGTTCCATGAATTACTCATATCTGCATATAATTATTATTTTAAAATATAATTTAAAATAATTTTTAAATTATTATTTTTAAATACAATTTAAATAAAGAATCTGTATTTACTTGCATCATTAATAGCAAGCAACTAACCTTGCATTTTAAAATTCAATTTTTTTTTTCTAAAGAGCAAAAGTGTTTAAAAGCTTTGTAAGATTGTATCGATTAAAATTTATACGACCTTGCAAGGACAACTAATTTAAAGGATTTTTTTTTTTTTTTTTACATGCTGCTCAAGTGCTTGGTGGACAAAGTCAAGACTGTCTGACAGTTTGTTTTGTAAATGATAATTACTATCTTTCATGCCTCACAATCACAGTTGGCACAAAAATATCCGCCACATGACACTGGCTCAAGCTGTTTTATGCAGTATGCAGGCAGCACAGAATAACTGTGACCTAATAAGAACAAATGTGTCATTGTGATAGTGTACAGTACACTCAAGCAAAAGCACCTAGAGAAAACTAAATCAATCTGAACAGAGAGACAGAGACAGACTAATTAATGGATAGATGGATAGATGAATGACAGACATGACTCGGTAGTGATTTTAATTAAATCTAGTCAATTCATGGTTCACATTCCCAACAACAATAAAAGTAACAAGGCAACAATATCACAAAATTACCAAGTCTTAAACAAACTGGATCTGAAATTTTAAACTGGTTAGATTTTAACGCCTATGTTTTAAACTCATGCATGGGAAATAAGATTTAAAAAAATCCCATATCCTATATCAAGTATTTTTTAAAGATTTTTAAAGGCCTTATAATGAGGTCCTGGTTCCCCAAGTTGTCTCCATCAAAAAAGAAATAAAAAAGAGGGCCAGAGGGCCAATACACTTACACAGCCTAAGCCACACACTGGCTCATTAATAAATTGCAACAGACATGCAAATTAAGATGAGGCACCGGGGGACAGAGACAAGAGGAGACGTGAGGTTCCTTGCCTCCCACTAACATGAAAATTCCTGGCCATGCTGTTTAATCCTCAGCTTATAATGTGCACTAGGAACCAAAGAACCACACACACACACTTTCAATTTAACATTGGGTTCCAAAGATCTGCGTTGACTCAATTTGCTAAAAGCCAGCACATCAATATCAACTACTAATTTGAGTATTTTTAAAATATTATCTCAATTTACATTTTGATTCTTTTTGTTTTATTTTCTTTTAATATATTTTATGAGAAATTGGCTTTCAAAAAAAAGTAATCACCACCTATGGCAAATTTATAACTGTCATGACTCTCCATTTTGTTTGCCCAGGTTTCTGTCACTCATAAATTCCATGATCTACCATGCTTGCTTTCTTTGTTTACTTTCAGATCACCACCTCCCTACGATCAGCCATGGCCTTTTCCGTTGTTTGATTTTGCCGCCCTTTTCCCTCGCTCACACCCACTTCTTGTTTGGTTTCGGTATTTATTTCTCCTCTCAACCTTCATGCCTTACCAGATTGGCTGGAGCTTTACCCTTGTCCATGACTGTGAGGTCTGTGATTTTATGATTGTGTTATATTATGTCTACTGAATTCATGTTCATCATGAAGATTAGTCTGCATCAACTACCATGACTCATATGGATTTATATTAGATAAATTATCCTTAAGACTCTGTTTGGAATTAACTGAAAAGATTGTAAATAAATTCCTTTTTTTTCTTTTAATGACTTGTCTTGGTGGCTTTGCTCTGAATTATTACAATAATAACTGCTAATTTAGGAAAGTCAATGCTGATGTTTAATTTAAGGAGCAATTTATTATTATTATTATTATTATTATTATTATTATTCGTTTTCTTATTATCTACATGTACAGGGTTGAGGGAAGCCTGAAGCTTATCCCAGGAGATTTTGACCTGGACAGAGTGCCAATCCATTGTATGCACACACTCACACACTCATTCACACACTACGGGCAATTTGGGAACACCAATTAGCCTAATCTGCATGTCTTTGGACTGTGGGAGGAAACCAGAGTACCCAAAGGAAACCAACCAAGCACGGGGAGAACATGAGGCGGGACTCGAACCCTCAACCCTGAGGATGCAAGGCCATAGTGCTAACCTCTATTATTAGTAGTGATAGAATTTATAGTAGTACTGTAACTAACCAACAACATTTATCTCAGCCAAACAGCCAATTTTGTAGAATGTTTAATTCTATTCAAAATAACAGTTATACATAATCATGGCCTGCATACTATAGCATGCATATTTTTGTTGTTGTACTTTTTAAAAAATTTAAATATTATAAAACCTTTTTATTATTTTTCATCAATATTAAAGTTAAGGAACATATGAAATTTGGAATCTTCCCACTTTGATGTAGCCGAGAGCTGTACTCTTCCTCTGGATTCATTAATACACATACAGCATTCTAAACCAACTACAGTACAATAATGCATTTTATACGTTTTATTTAAACCCTTAATATATATTTTTTTTTATTACATGCAGATCTTCATAGGGATACAGGATGCTTTATATGGCAAATAATCTTTCCTTCAGTAAAATCACAGTAAACAGTAAAATCACAAGCATAATGTTTGCCTTAACTTTTGTATACATATATTTTTTGGAACCAAATACAATCCTGTGTAGGAAGAAATAGTGAAAAAGACAAAGACATAGCTTTTATCGAGCGAGGGGAAAATTGAGCAAATGATTTATATTTTATTTTTCTTTTGGAAATGTTGCCTAATTGTAGCCATTGATCAGCCACCAAGTTACCCAGGTGAAGGTACTGTAAGCACATGGTTCCTCCAGACCACTGCTGTTGATCCAGTGTCACTGGACAGACTTTGAGGAAATCTTCCACATACTGTACATGCACGCATAGATACTGTAGATGCAGCAGGCTAATGGTTATTATGGTGGCACAGTGGCTTAGTGGTTAGCGTTGTCGCCTTGCATCTCCAGGTCATGGGTTCGTTTGCCGCATCAGGTCTGTGTGCATGGAATTTTTTATGTTCTCGCCATGCTTGGTGCGTTTCCACAGTCCAAACACATACGGATTAGGCTAACTTGAAGTTCCCGAATTGCCCATAGTGTGTGAATGTGCCTGTGAATTTTGGCCGGAGGTCCTACCATAGTCATACAAAAATGGCAATAAATACAAATGGTCACCACTGGCCTCCATTGTCCCTGGTTGGACTAAAGAGGTTTCTAGATGGATGGATGGATGGAATGGTTATTATATTCACATTAAAAGCCACATTGTTCAGTTTTTTTTTTGTTTTTCTTTTGGTCAGAGCGTAATTTCATGTCGAATGTGGACGTGTTCTCTGAATCATTAGGTATGCTCATGTCAATACTGTACATCTTTACTCACGATATCTACTGTAGGTTAGGGTTAGGGTTATATTTGTGTGAGCACCCATTCATTTCAAACAATTTACCAAAAATACCAAAATAGCATCCATTGGTCACAGGATTTTGCTCTGGACGATGGCAAGGAGTTAGTCGGCTGTATTCGTTGAGGTCCTGAAGGAGGAAAAGGAAAGCCAGGTGCCTTGCTTTAGCTGTTGTTGCAGCTATTGCTAGCATTGCTATGAAATCTGTGCGCTGCTATCAATGACTGATGACATCAGTGAGCGCCCAGTCATGCACAGTGGCAAAAAGTCACACGAATGCCCATTCTCATTCAAGTCACATGACCTATGCAGTATAGTACCACATTTGAAAGTGACTCAGATCTGATCTGAAAAAACATCAGATTTGTGTGTTGAGACAGAACAATTTCAGGCTGGTTATTTCAGGCTGTGGTTGACCAGGTGTACAAACTAACACCATTTCTCTCAGCCAGACAACATAGCCAATTTTGCTTAGACTCTGGACCACAGGTGACTGAGTTGTTATCATTATTTGAACTCACATACTTTCCAACAACAGAGTAAATGCTTTTCTGTTAAGCCACTATGTAGAACCCTTAAGTGTTATGTTTAATGATCAGGTTTTCTAATCACGTCTGCTTTGCTTGCACTCTCAATCACTCACTCCCTCTCTTGATTAGCTGCACCTCAGGAACATTATAAACAGAAATATCCAATGAGCTGCGGAATCATGAAAGCGTTTTAGAATTGAATTTTACTTTGGAAAAATAATATATATTGAGCAAAAACTAGAGAGCGTCCCTATAAGGTAAAACGCATAATGTCACTCATAGCATGCATTATTCATTTTACATTTTTTATCGCAACTCATTTTTATGCTGATAATCCTAGAGCTGGCTGCACCAGCTGCTAAAAAAAAAACGATGCATAAAGAACACATCAAGTAGTATCTATCTACAGTGCACAAAAAACAGGTTCCCAATGTAGCTCTTCATCCTTGTGGCCCGGATTTCCAGCTGCTCTCTCTGCAAATTCATCTTCAGAGCAAGGAGTCCATGTCTAATCACTTTCACTTGGGGGGGACTGCTTTTCACTTCATCGCCATCAACAGAACGGGATTGGTTTGGAATCCAAAGCTATAAGGCTGGGTCCATGTCAGCTGACCACGATCCAATGCCGTCTGACTGCACAAGCACTGAGCTTAGCACTCATGCTTGACTTCGTCTTTCAGTCTCATTGTCTCTAGATCATCCAATTATTAGCGCCAGTGGATGAAATCAAGGAAGGGGGAACAGGAGTGGAACGGTATGAAAAAAAAAGTCAGCACGGTAACTATACAAACTGGTAGCGTCTTATATGTTCATCACACTGCCTGCGTTTGGATGACTTTAAATGTCACATAAAACTGAAGGCAGTCGTGCAAGAATTATTATGTGTCTGTTTCTTTGGATGATTTTTTTTTTTTTTTTAAGTAGTTGTTCTGGCATGCTGAGATAATAAGATAAAACACCTCTAAAATCTTGATAGATGGAGGACACTTGCATGCAGTAACCTAATTTCGGGTTGTTTCAACACGTTCTCTTGTTTTGCATGCTGTTTTTTTTTTTTTTTTACCTCTCACTCATTCTCTATATTTTCAGTTTTTCCTCTACATGGTCACAGGAAGCCTGGAGCCTATTCCAGGGGACTCAGGGCACAAGATGGGGTACATAGCAGTCCATCGCAGGGCACACAAGCACACACACTCAATCACATACTCTCTCACATACTATTGGCAAGTTGGAAAGACCAAATAGGGCCACCGAGTGGCGCAGTGGTAAAGTGCTCGCCCTATCATCCGGAGATCGTGAGTTTGATTCCCGGGTGATGCTGTAACCTCTCGCAGCTGGAAGTCTAGAGAGAGCTGATTGGCCGAGCTCTCTCACAGGGGAGGGATGAGAGGTACAGTACTTAGTGCTCTCACATTAATCACAGCTCTACAGCCAATCAGGGGCATCTGTGAGCTCATGCAAGTGGAAGGAGTGGATACCACTGTCCGAGTGTGTTACTCCGCCCCCAACGGTCGTGAGCGAGCAGTTCAAAAAGATGCGGTCGACTGGCGTGACATGGTTCGGAGGAAACACGTGATAGTCTTCGTCCCTCCCGACTGAGTGGTAGTAGTAACCTTAATGTGGGAGCCCCCTAGTGACAGGGAGGAATTGGATATAACTAAATTAGGGAGAAAATATGGGGAAAAGGCCAATTAGCCTATTCTGCATATATTTGGACTATGGGGGGAACCAGAGTATTTGTACCACACACAGACCCGAGGTGGGAACCCCAACCCTTGAGGTGCGAGGTCACATTATGCTTTTCCTGAATACGGTTAAGAAATGATGGACGAGCATGCTTGATTGATTGCGAAACTCTGAAGCCTCTATAGTTTGTAAATGGTATAATTAAATTAGTGCTGCAGAGAGATGTTGAACCATATCTGTACTCGAAGGACATGAACTACATGTTCTCTGGTGTTTTTTTTTTTTGTTTGTTTTTTTATAAAGTTTTGATCACGGAAGTAGAGAAAAACAATATTTCCCTCTTTTTTTTTTTTTTTTTTTTTACATGACCGCGTAGTAGATTCGGTTCGACTTTGTGTTACAATGAACTATGGAGTCATAAAATTGCAGCACGTGCATGCTATGCTCAGTAATAAATTGTGCTCATGTATTAGCTGATTTGAAATAAATAAATAAATAATGTTTAAAGTAACCAAGCAGACATTTTAGATGTTTACACCACAGTTTAAGTCTATTTTTTATTTATTTAATCTTTTAATTCAACTATGTTTCTTTCTTATTTAATATTCCCAAAAACCTCTACATCAGCCTGGCTTTAAGAGTGCTTTAATATTCAGATTTTCTGCAAGGTCTGATGCACGCTCGTCTCCACTCATTCCCATTCATGTGCACTTTGGTGTATTATGTGCAGCAAAGCGAAGCGCAGTGGGGATAATTTACTTAGCGGCTTCCCCACACACGGCTCTATCCTACTTACTGAACCTGCACAGTGGGCTACGCTAGAGCTCGTAGGCACACTGGAGAAAAAGTCTCCCTCACAGCGGGACAGGCAGACACACATATGCTAACACCTTTCCCGCGAGTAGAATTACAAGAAAAATACAATAGGAATCATATATTTTTTTTCTATTGATTTGTGCAGTAAAACTTCAAACAAACGAAAGACATCAAACAAACATTCTGGAATGATCTGTTATAAAGTTAATGTTGTGTTTTAAACAGTATTACAATTTTTAGGTCTACTCAGGGCAAACAAATAAATAATGCCATACTTTGTTTCATACTGTCAGAAAATGGGTAACGAATTTAAAATTCAATGCTGTGGCTGGTATTTTGCAGGCATCATTTGGGTCCATTTGTCCGTTTAAAGGGTAGGATCACTGCAAATCAATACAAACCTCTACTGAATGACCACCTTTATTCTACAAAAAAAAACATATTACATGTATACACCTGTATATTCTCTATGGGAAGTGGCCATTCTGACTGTCCCTGCCTCCATCTGTAGGAAATGAGGGCCCAATGAAGGGATTTATTAGGACGGAAATTATGAAAATCTTATCCGATGGCTTTCACGGTCAAAGGATCTAATCTCAATTAAACCCTGATGGGAGATTTTGAAATACATGTTAGACAGAGATCTTCACCAGCATCATCAAAACACCAACTGAACAAACTTACAGTATTTAGGCAAAAAAGTTGGCACAGTGGCTAGTGGTTAGCACTGTCACCTAGAAAAAAAATAGGAACAAAACATTTATTTCACTGTACTGTAAAACCCTGAGACATGTGACAAATAATTGAATCTTAATTCTTAATTAATTATAATTAATTAATTATAATCATGTGGAGATCTCTAGTTTCGATTCCCGGGTGATGATGTAGCTTCTTGCAGCCGGGGACCTAGAGAGAGCTGATTGGGGTGGGATGGGAGACACTTGGCGCTCTTATATTAATCACGGCTCTACAGCCAATCATGGGTGTCTGTGAGCTCATGCAAGCGGAAGGAGTGGATAGCGCTGTCCCCCGAGTGTGTTACGCCGCCCAACGGTGCATGAGCAGTTCAAAGAGATGCTGGTCAGCTGGTGTCACATGGTTTGGAGGAAACTCTCCCCACCTCCCCCTCTTATATACCTAATATATAACTTTCTCCAGAATTATTGGCACTTGTTAATAAATATGCTAAAATATTTTTTAAAAAATTACAATTTCAGCAATTGATTCATATTTGGTAAATCAGAGTATGTGATCAGTAAGGCACTTCCTGTAATGTCTAACAGGGCTGGAGACATTTCTAAAGGAAATCCACTCCGTCTAAAGGGTCCTGGGCTTTAGGCAAAATATGATGAAGGGGCACTCCTACTTAATCTACAAGCTGTGTGAAGTGTTCACCATTGACACACAGTCACACCCCAGTGATCACAAAACATCATAAATAAAATGCTGAAAAATGCATATAATTGTTCTGCTCTATTCTATTCATGGAATAGAATGACGAAAGGAAACAATACTATTTATTCATTATGCTCTACATCATCCCCATTGTTTCCTTTTACTTTTATTTCATTCTTTTATTCTTTATATTTTCAAATCTAAAGGAAAGGAAAGGTTCTGGTACATTGTAGGACCAGAAACCAGTCAGAAATTTAGGAAAATTCCATAATTGGAAGTTATGAACAGCTTTGTGTCAGATAATGTCGCAGCATCTATCATTTGTTCTGGACAAATATAGCGTTTTTACCCAAGAGACTGGCGTCACTATACGCATCACTCAACAGAATCAATCAACACGATAGTTTACAGTGTGTACACAAAGTATGCAGAAGACACAGAAATGACCGTAATGCACCTACACGCTGCCACAATCCACACACAAAGCTCGACTCATCATGGTTTACTCCAAAAAAAAAAAAGGCACGTACACTATGAAAACTGAACGTTGCGCAATAAATTAAATCAAAATGCTGAGTAAAAGGGAAGTTATGTGCCAGTTAACTATTTCTACAAACTCAATTACAGGTACCTACTGTATGCTGGGGTAAAATACTACACCTAATAATTAATGCTTATTTATTACACTGGCATGTTGATCTATATCGCCTTGTATGCCTACACAGTAAAATCTTTAGTGTTGTTTTGGCACATTTCAAACTAGCCCTTAATCAGCACTGTACCATGTTAATTCAACACTGAGAATTTTGCTGTGTAAGTAATCAATATTTGAAATTCAATATTTAATCAATAGTCAATGTCAAACCACACGCATTAGTGCAGAGTTGTACAAAAAAAGAAAAAAACATGAGTGAGAGACTAGATAATCACTGTCTTGTTTTAAAATGAAATGCCGCCATGAGGAGGACCATTACATCCACGTAAAGTCCTGACTGGCCCCCAAAGAGGTTGCTGCTGGAAAAAGAGCGAATTTCATTTCATCCGTGCCCATATGAACATGATGCGCTTCCACCTTTCCAAGCTGAAGTTTATAAACAGCATTGCAAGACTGCATGTATAAAACGTAATAAATAATGGTTTTTGGTAAAGTCACAGACAACCTTGGAAGTAGCAAACAAGACAAAAAGATAGTTATAGAAGCTAGAGTCGGTAGACAGATGTGCTGCAAATTAGTGAATCAACTTAACGTTATTATTATTATTATTATTATTTGCTTGGAGAGGAGAGAACACAAGCTGACCTGATTCCTGCGTGTGTCCAGAAAAACATAGTTCCACTTCATCCTCTTGCTGAAGCTGTCAACACGGCAAGAAAGGAGTAATTTGCAGGGCTCTGCCTGGACCTCTTAAGCCACTTTGGATAAAGCTGTTTACCCCTTAGGGTCGTCTACAGTCATTTATGTAATGATTGGAATTTGTGTATCGTGGTCACCATCTTGACGAGAAAGCATGTAGGAATTATCCATATCGTACATATTTATCTATATTTATTTCAGCTTGAGATACATGGAGTCAAATATGCCGATAATCAGAATGATATTGGCAAAAAGGCATTAACATATACTGTATGCAACATCATGCAAATGAATGTTAAAAGAGAACAACAACCGGTATCAATAGATTTATGATATACATTTATATCATGACAGACTGAATAAATATTTGCTTATTCATACTGTAAAAGGAGGCCAATACTTCTGCGGTTGACTATAGGATAAGCTGTCTGGAAATATAAATCCGTGCTGTGTTTACTATCTTGGCATGAGCCTAAGGGCATTGTAATGTTCATGAGATTCAATCTAGTTTGCTTTTAATAAACGATGACAAAACTATCTATGCATACCCAGCTAGACGCATAACTGAATTCCAAAACTGCTGACAATTACATTTGTCGGGGTAATTTAATCCGAATCAGGATGGATCGCGTAAGATTGACCATAGGTTTTATTATCAGTGAAGTCTAAGTCAGCAATGATTATTTACACGTTCTTTCTCTAAAATGTGACAATTTTTATTAACTTTGTATGTGCAGTATGGCACGACAGACTAACAGATGGTCATTTTAACTTCATGAGAGGAATATACTCTAAGCCAAGCATCTGGGGTGTATAACAGCATGTGACCGGTGGGATGCAAAGAAACTGGATTCAGACACACCAAAAAACATTGCAATTACTGTAGGTTATCTAAAGTGTTTCCCAAAGCCATTTGGTTCAACAAGACTATCTACAGTATCTATATTCCCCTAATTTAATAACACTGTGTTCAGTGATCTGATAGGAGCACTACTCCTCACTGAACAAATGACAACTTTGTAGACATGTAATTCTCACATTAAACATGCTGTTAGACCGACTGACCTTTAGCTTTACCTTGACTGACAGCTTGCGACTTAAGTTTAAAAGTTATGTCAATATAATTACCAAAGGACATTTATACATATTTAGATTCAGGTTATGCACCGTCTTAAGTCGATTTTCTGCATGCCTCGTTTAGGTTATGCAAATCAGCCGTGCACACTTCATGCTTTTAAGGTTAGCACAGATTTCTTAAGTAGAAACAGCACAGACAGGGGACAAGCAGTTCTCTTTGTGCGGACTGAAAGATACAGTGTACAGAACACACACCCGGCACATTATATAAGCAATCACTTGTTAGACCAAAAAAAAAAAAAAAACACTACTGGATTGTGCATGCAAAAAAGATCTCGGAAGAACTGTGGGTGGTTCTGCAGGATGCTTAGTAAAACTTAGTAGTTCCTTTGGGTGCATTGCTTTGCTGGCATGGGTTTCATGAGAGCCAGTTTCATCATGGGTTTTGCAAATGCACTTGACAATACTGTTCTTGCAAGAACTGTTCCAGAACAGTTGACCTTTGTGTCTTAAAATAACAACTGCCTGTTGCTGCTGCTGTTGTTACTTACTGTAGTTACCTGATGCCATACAGTATGTGTTGCATATTTTTGAAAAATTCCAATATTGTGCTAGAATGGAAAAAAACTAATCTGAGTGGTGCTGAGTATATACAAGTCTCATACACAGTATGATGCGCGGGTCCCGCTTTTATGAAATTATTTGGCCCGCCCCAGCCCGCCCCGCACCACTGTATCTATTTTTACAACCCGCCCCGCACCGGTCCCAAACATTAGATTTAGCAGCCTGACCTTTTTTTCTTTTAATGATGTAAATTCAATTTCTCCCGCACCTCGTCTTCCATCTTCACTTTTATTTCTTTGTTTTTGTTGTGACTGGCAGCGGTAGCTGCTTGGCGCTTCCGTGACTTGTCACATGACGTAACCGTATTCCCAAATATTTAATATAGGCTATAGGGAATTGCACGCAACATAGATGGATTTTTTTATTTCATTTTGTTTTTAATGACCCGCCCCAACCCGACCCGCGGGTTACCAGACGACCCGTGCATCACTAATACACAGTACTGTGCAAAAGTCTTAGGCACCATATTATATGCTGTACCAATTTTGTTATATATCTTTATCATGTCTGCGTAATTATGTACAACATCAACATATATATAGAACATCAACTATATACTCACACTATACACATTGTATATAAAAGGAACTGGTATGATGATTAGGAATATAACAAGCACTGTTTAGGCATCTCATGGGAGTCTATTTTCAATATGTCAATACAGTGTAGTGATGCATAAACAGGCCTAATCATTGTCACATTAATTGCTGCACATTCAGTTTCATTTAAAATCATTTCAAGATACAAAATAGCACTTGATCCCGAACATCCATTGTGCATGTAATTGTACTTTTATCCTGCTTTGACAGTTACTGCTCTCATATCCCAGCTTAACTTATCCCAGAAAACTGGATTCAGAGCACAGATCGAGATAGAGTGAAGGACCCAGTAGTGAGCCTCAACCCAAAGCCTCAACCACTGAGGCACCACAAATCTGCAACTCTGTATACAGTTTGGCTCATAATGAACAGGATTGTTTTCTTTCCTACTTGATTATTTTTGCTCTTTTTTGTCTACACAATTTTATTTTAAAAAAATCCCTGCACACCCTCATATTTACCCTGTTTGTGCTTATCCATCATCTTTGCACACTGCATAAGCACAAATTAAAACTTTGTCTCCAAAATCATTTTGCACTTTTGCATTCTTTACTCATGATTTCATTTTCTCACATTTAGAATTTCACTGATCAAAGAGTGCAACGAGTCAGAATGGGTTACGTGTTTTGGCCAATTAAATCGTTACTACTCATCACACAGGATACTAAAATAAACAGGCTCAAATAAAATGACCATTATTCACAGATCTTGGTAATATTCACACTGCTCTAACAGTTATAAAGCTAATCAACGCAGCAAAAAAGGTCATGCATAAACACGCTAAGCTTTTTCATTCCACTAAGCTGCCAGTCTGCAAAATTTATCTTTAAATAAAATATATACTGTATACTACAAAAAATAAAATAAGAACATCACATGAACGCTGTGTGTGTTGTAACTAAAGGAAACTAGCATCTCTAGCTTTGGCGTGTGTTTAATTTAAAAAACATGTCAAGTAGCAACAAAACATGACAAAACCAAATTTGTTTTGCATCATGGTAATGACAGATACAGACATCACACTTGGTGTGAACAGTGCAAGCTGTGGCTGTGGCAGTGTGGTTGTGTGTGTGTGTGCGTGTAATGTTTAACGGCATACAGGTTTCTTGATCCTCAATGGAACATGAGCAAAATATACTGCATAAAAGCTGTTTCTCGATTCATAGGCTTGTGGCCTTCGCTGACTGCATAGAAATCGAAGGCTGAACCAAAATGAGACGGGCTGGTCTGCATGAGGATTTCCTATTGCTTTGGCTTACTGTAGGTCAGATCTGGGTAGCCAAGCTTCTGTTGGCTAACGTCATGCAACAGCACTTAACCACGTTTTTTTGGGAAAACCTCCATCTCAAAGATATAGGGAGAATATATATATATATACACGTACAAAAACATCTGTACACACTTCAAGAAAATAAAGATAATTGATTTAATATACATCATACTATCATCATAATGTTATCACATATATATCAGTATATAATGTATATCAGTAAATTTTATAATAAAGTGTGTAATATAACTTTTCCTAAAGTGTGTTTCCATTTTTTGGGCCATCTTATATACAAGATGGATTAGTGGTTAGCGCTGCTGCCTTGTTTGTGCTCAATTCCCATCTCGGGTCTGCATGGAGTTTGCATGTTCTCCTTGTGCTTGGTGGGTTTCCTCCGGATACTCCAGTTTCCTCCCACAGTTCAAAGACTGCTGGTTAACCTAATTGGTGTTTCCAAATCAAGCTCGAAACTTGACCCCTTAAGTGTAGTACCTGCCACAGAAACAATAGGCAAGGAGTATCCTTTGCCCAATATATATATATATATAGTTGACCAGAGGTCCTACCACGGTCGTACAAAGGGGAATAAGGACAATGGTCAGCATTGACCTCCATGGTCTCTAGTTGGTTGGAATACACAAGTTCCTAGATGTATATACAGTATATTATATATAGTGTACATACACTTCGAATGATGCATTTAAAGGCCGATTACGTCATAGCATCACAACTAAGGCTTTCCGATTTCCATGAGACATACATACAGTATCTTCAACGTTGCTAACTACAGTAAGTTTACCCTCTTTACACATTCTTTCGGCATGCCAATCCATCAGATCATAAACACTTAACATATGACAGTGGATTTTTATCATTTCTCTGTCTTGTCCCTGGCCATGTTTGGATGAAAAGGAAATGGGTGTTCATAACAATCCAATTCAATCTGCAGCAATTCCACAATGCAACTACTTCCACAAAAATAAATAAATGTTAAATGTCTCAAGCTGCAAGTAAGACCGATTCCCATGCGAGTTCCTGATGTCCTGAAGCCCTAAAAAAGGCAACAAAGTACCAATTAGAGGAGGTGTTCCTAATAAACTACCAGCACATTAAATATACTACAAAAACAATATAAAGTCTTGTGATAAGGGTTTGGGCCATTACAGGCCACCAGTTTCAGAGACTCCGGGCATAAATTTCACCAGCGTCTGGAGATAAACCCCATTTGTTCTGAAAATATTCCATCAATGGACATCTGAATGATACTGCTCGAGCGCACTGTCTAAGACGCCAGTTCAACATTGCCCCTAGGCATACAAATGGTTTGAGATCTGATGACTGCGAAGGTCGTTGCATATGATATCATTTCTTTACTCATTAAACCATTCGGCTTGCCTGCATAGACGTGGGTGAGGTCACCTTTAAATGAGACAACTCTTTTCAGGATAGAATGATTTCATCATCAAATAAAGGTTATCAGCGAGAGTAACTCACATGCACGTACAGTATACTGTATATAGGTCATACATTAGATAATGAGGAATTATCATGAATGTCATTGACTCGAGCCACTTGATAGTTCTTGGTAGCCTGTACATCAAACTTTATGTGCTAAATATGAACATTGACATTTTGTCTTATTCGCTGGTTTCAAAAAGCTTCAGAAATCAGGTGCTAAAGTGTTTATTCAACTGATTCAACAGAGAGAACCGGCTTTGGGTCTGGAAATCCGAAGATCCTTTTGGAAAAGGCAAAGCACACAACAGTGTAATATGATGTGATTTGAATGGATTTAGCTTCCCTTATGTCAAGGCTAAGTGCTGTAGCTGTGTGCACACTCTGGAAGACCCAAGAGCAATGCAACAAAATCTGAAGGATTTCATTATCACTCACTCCTCAAGGATGAGCTCATACCTGACAAATATTTACACATTCGGCTTGCAACAGTTTCTGTGATTGTGCACATGTTTGTGTGTGTGTGTGTGTGTGTGTATGTGTGTGTGGATAGCGACTTAGCAGTCAAAGATGCGTGTGATAAAACAGACTTGCCTGAATCTAATTACAACTTGGATTTTATGGAAATGGTTTGCATTTAGGCATGCTTTTTAGAATGGAATTGCATTTTACATGCAAATTTTGTGGAGTAAGTAGTTGTGTTCTGTGTGTGACTGACATTAGGTGGCATATTGCAACACGGGTTACTGTTACTGTGTGAATATGTATGAGGGGTGTATGAGTGACATGACACTATAGTACAGTCAAGTAGAATGAATGTTTCATAATTTAGCTTATTATCGCTTGATGCTTAGTTTAGTCTCGATATTTTACACAAAATGGTGCAAAAACTAAACCATGTTGTGCATAGGCTGAAGACTAGATGAGAGTCTGTGCACGATAGCCTCAGATTCCTGTTTTTGACTTTCAGTGGTGGAACCTGATGTGTTCTCCTGCAATCGTAGCCTATCCTTCTCAAATGTTGATGTTCTGTGTATTTTTTTCCCCCCGCTTACTACATTTATCTGACCCTCCATATCCCTCCTGGCTGCTTAAACCAATCTGACTATTTTCCCCTGACTTCTCTTATCAAAAACTCTCAGAATTGTTGTGTACTCTTCCAAGAAGATCAGCAGCTTCTGAAAACCTCAAACCATAATGCCATGATCAAAGTCTTTCACAAAAGAGTTCACAATTTTTCATCCTTCATTCTTACGTTTGATGTGAACATTAAAGGAAACTCTTGACCTGAGTCTCTTGACCTGATTGGCTAACCGCATGAATTTGCAGGTGTTCCTATTAAAGTGGACAGTTAGTAATTATGTTTTTTTTTTGTTTTGTTTTTTTACTATGTTGCTGTTTCAATTAGCTTTCATACTTTAATGAATAGCTTTACCAGGACAAGACCAACGATTTGATTTGGAATGAGTCAGAGTCTAGATTTAAGTCCAATTGAAAATCTGTGAGGTGAGCTCAAGACAGCTGTGCATGAGAAATGCCCGGCCCTTTTAAATGAGAAAAATAAAAAATCATGCTTTCATGAGAAAGAATGGCAATAAGTCAAGATGTGCCGAGTGATTGACTTTTACCCAAAACGATCGAATGCCATGATAAAATATAAAAGTGCTTGAACATTGATTCATTTTTTTACATATGGCTGTGTAGACGTGATTTGGACTCTATATGTGATGTAACCCAACACTGCGATTGTAATAAAGAAAATTAAGGTTTAAAACGTTATCTCAGCCAAAAGCCTGTTGTGCATTCAGCGCCACTACTGTACTGTATTCCTGATTTTCACCCCAATCTTTAATCTGCTTTGGTGCATTTCTTGCCAAAGAGAGCCTTAAATTTAGAGAATGAGACACAATCTGTTTCTGTATGTGAGATGGTTGTACTAGGCTCCATCATGCTTTGCGCTTCAATGCATTTCTGCCAACAGCTCATGCATTTGGTCCGCATTTCTGCCGCCAGCTTCTCTAATCTGCGTTCCAAAACAGTTTCTTTCTCTCACAGGAGCGCGTCCCGCACCAGAGCAATGGAACGTTCCTTTTGCTTTCTAGAAGACTTTGCAGTTAAGGCATCACCAACAGCATTATGTTGCAGTTAGTGTTAGTTAGTTACAGTTATGTCCAGGTCCCAAACAACTTGCGTATTGATCTGCCCACCCTCCAACTCAAACAGGGCTTGGCAGAACAAACAATGTTCAATTTTCCCCTGAAATACACAATGGCTTGTTATGGTTGAAAAGTCTGAATAATTCACATAAGGTACAACCTTAAAGATTTTAACATTCGTTGATCTGCATCCACACAGCTTTAATTTGATAGCAATAAGTCAAATGATTTCAGTGTTACAGTACATCGAGCATTTTGGATCAACTTCCACAAGATTATATAAGAGTGGTACAATGTACTGTTTTATACCAGCTGCCTTTTATAGGCTGCACACTTGAGGCTATGGTCACACGGGTCACTGTTCTGAAGGAAACATCTCTGGTGGCCCAGAAGAAAAGGTAACAGAATGTTAATATCAGGTTATTGACACCAGATAATACACAGAGGCTGCGGTTTGTTTGCCCCTGCTTTACACTGGATAGTTATAATCCTTCATATAGTGTCACTGTCACTATCATGTATTATCCATTAACAGCCAAGGTTGAAAGATCTTGATGAAGACATCATATTTGATAGACTGTAACAATATGTTATAACTCTAGTTGTCCATTCTATTATTTAAAAATAAATACAATTAAAGGTTTTATTTATTTATTTTTTTTATTATTATTAAACATGGAATTGGCAAGATGATGAATGTTAGCTGAATGTAAAGTGGAACAGTTTTATAGTACTTTTTATATTGTATTTATTAATTCATTGTCTATACCGCTTATCCTGTACAGAGTCACAGGAGGCCTGGAGCCCATCCCAGGAGACTTTTGGCACAATGTGAGGGACACGCTGGACAGGGTGGCAATCTATCGCAGAGCACAAACCGCACACTACTGGCAATTTGGGAATGCCAATTAAGCTAATGAGCATGTCTTTGCATGTCCGGAGTACCCGGAGGAAACCCACCAAGCACAGGGAGAACATGCACACTCCGCGCACACAGACTCGAGGCAGGAATCTAACCGTCGACCCTGGAGGTGCAAGACCACAGTGTTTACGACTATGCCACCATGCCTCTTATATATTGTATTTAATTACATATTAAATTATTTGTAATTAAACCAATTACTAGACGTTTCTTTTAGACAATCAAATTTGTTAGTGTTTCTATCAGTTGAGTTAGTTGAGTCTTTGAAAGACTCAAACACTAGGGGCAAATTTGGAAATGGCAATTAACTTTAATATTCTGTCTCTGGACTGTGGGAGGGAAACAGAGTACCTGGAGTTATCCACAAGCACGGTAGAACTTGTACAGTAGAACAAACTCCACGCACACAGACACAAGGCTAACCACTACGCCACTTCTCACTTCTAATGTTTATAATCACTATAATTCCATGTACATTTAATCACATCTAATCTACAGCCTGTACACCTGTAATATTCAGGTTGATACCGGAAAACAGGGTCATGGTTGGTATTCACTTTTATATCAATTAAGAGCAAAGTACAACAACTTGCCACAGGTTTTATACCAGATGCCCTTCTTGACGCAACCCCACCTTGGACCAACACTGCTGACATCTAGTAGCTTGGTTTTGGGCATTGGGTGGGAATAAAACCCGGGCCTTCCACATGGCAGGCAAGAAACCACTGAGCCACCAATGTGGCCAAACAATTAGCTTAATTCTTTTTTTTTTTATTTAGACATCATTATATAACACAGTTTACATGAGCCAAAATAGTCTGCAATTCTTGCAAAACTGCCTAAAGCCAATAGGAATTGTATAATATGCTGTAAGGTGAAATTAATTAATGATTGAATTGTTCTACATACTGTATTTAGCTTAAAAAAAATCTATTATTTTACGAAAAGGCAGGTTGAGCATCAACCATATACAGTAAATGCCCCCCCCTGCCATGTTAAAATGAAGAAACAGGTTTCACATTATAGAGCTGTCAAGTTGTGAAATGCTCGATGGAACTCACACACTAGAAGAGACCTCATACTTAGACTTGAATGTGCATTGAGGGAAGGGGGGGTGGGAAAGCCATAAGGTATATGTCGCTTCAAAAGTCATGACTTTACTCACTGCATTATAAAGAGAAAGACAAAGAATCAATACCATCTGTGAGACTTTGGATTTCTATCTTGGCTGAACATAATGGAAAAAAAAAAAACATTTTATAAAAGCAAATATTGCTTTCAGACCCCTCACTGTCACAATCATGTGGGGGAACATGTCAGTACATAATCCTTGGCGGACAGAATAGGAAAATGACAGCAGCTAGATTCGGCTGGCTAGAAGATCGAGATGCAAGACACTGCAACTTACAAAAACACTCTGGGGACAATCCTGTCACATGAGCATGGCTACTTTATTCTCTCCGGATTTATAGCATGCCTCAAGATGCTCTGCAGTGCTCTTGCTTCTAGGATACATGGATCATTGTTTCTCATCAATGGACAATCGATACTTCTTCAGCACATTGCATTATAGAAGAAATTAATTTTGAGACTTCAGGGTCCACTGTTGCATGCCTCATTATATACAGTATAAAGAGCACATTTCGAATTCTGAAATCATTAGCATAACATTACACAATATACATAATATAGCTTATGTGATACAGTAACTCCAGCATTAATGCACTGACGGCACTGCAAAACAATATAAACCTTTCTTTTGATTACAAATCCCAACGCCATTAATATGTTCATGATTTGTCTCTGTGATTGAACGGTGTTCAAGTAAATTACTTAAACTAAGCAGTGATATAGAAATCAGTATGATTTTTGATAGAAAAGCACTGATGTGCAGATAAATAAAGGAATAGTATTCATTAAGGATTTCCTGTAGTGACTTTATCTAAACCACTCACTCTACTGTCAGATATCACACTCCCATTTTTTTTTCCAGAACTGCCATACAAGCACCACACTGCCAAGAAGTGGAGAGATAAGGGAGGAGTTTAGTTTATTTGGGGACAAAAATTGGATGGTCAGGGATTGGGGTTTACTCAACCAGGCAAGGCCAAGCTGTCACCTGGCTCATGTTCCACATGCAGTGATCCATGGTCCATTGCTTGCAAGCTAAATAGCGAGCTGCTTTAACAGTGTTTGGCAACATGCACAGCAGCTAGTGATACACACCTACTGTACTGTAGGTCCAAACCATGTAGAAATAAAAAAATAATAATAATAATCCCATGCACTGTTCGTTTCCATTTACTTGGCACAAAAGAGGAATGTTATTCCCTTAAGGCTGCACATATGCTAATGTATCTCGGGTGTATGAACGCAGAGAAGGGGCTTTAACCATATCTTGCATTAGCAGCTCTGTTCGTGTCCCCATTGCCAGATTCCAGACGAAGTGCATTAATGGATATCGCGCCTGGACAGGCAACGCTCGTGAATTGTTCTCCAGCATTAAGAGATGTGTTCTTAAAGTGAGCGCGCGCTGTGGATGCGTATTTCTCCCGGATCCGAGCTAAAGCTGCACTCAACAGATGGGCGAATGTTCATCAGCAGCACCACCTGCATGCACGAGAGAAAACCACCGCGCAAAAAGGGAGAAGAGATAGATAGGCTGGGTGCGTGCATCACACATAAATGGTTATTCCGTAAGCGAGTTGAGTTGTGCTGTGCAATCATCATAGATAGGCTGCTTGTGAGGAAAGCGCAAATGCGTCGGTGCGTGCGCCAAGCTCTCCAAAGCAGCAGGTGTGCCATGTAATAAATATATCATCCATATATTACCAAAAAAAAAAAAAAAAGAAGGTAAATGCGACAGTCCTTGTAGTATGCTACAGTACTACAAGGCAGTATTGCGTCCAGTGATCAATAGCTGGAGATGTTTTGTTTCCCCCTTCTATAATAAGTGATCATAACTCTAAGACATTCCGTGTGCAAAGAAGTTACCATCGGGAGAATAAATAAAAAAAAAGAAGAAGCGAGGATTAAAACGTTGCTCATAAGAGGAATTGCAATAAGAGACGGAGACGCGCGCAACTTCGGATAATACGGAGAGAAAAATGAAAGAAAGAATAGGACTGATGAGACTTTACGACTCGTGCGTACGCACACAGACTGCTAATACGTCTTTGCATGCGTAGGGTGTCTGTTTGAACCGGTTGATCAATAGAAGAAGCATGCAGAATTACCTGATCTCTCTGACAGCAGCAGTTATTCGACAGTGCCGGATGCGTTTTTTAGGTACGAATGAAGTTCGCCGTCCATGATGATGCGCTTCAGTTTGAAGAAGATCAAGCAGCTTTTCACTGAAGCTCTTCACAAATCTATCCACCCACCGGGGTTCGGTCACGCGGGATATGAGGGCATGAAAAAATACTGGAGGATACGCGACATTTGGGGGGGGGGGGGGAATAAGTATATATAATGTAGACAGACTTAAAAAATAAAAGAAAACATAAATAATAATGGTTAAAAATTGAAAGATCAGGAGGTTTTCAGAGGTCCAGACTAGTTCACAATCTTAAAGCGCCGGTAATTCCAAGCATCCTCATAATCCCAACCGAATTAAACCATGATTTTTTTTTTTTTTTTTTACATCCGCGTTATCCCGGGTGATGCAGTTAATATTGTATGTATTCGTTCTTCCTGCCTTCATTTATTTTACAACCACGACATCTCTCTCTCTCTCTCTTTCTCTCGTTCTCTCTCTCTGTCTATCCTTCCGCAGCTGGATCTCGAGCGTGTCGCTCTCTCCTGGAATCCGAGCTCTAACCGGACGAGCTGTGCCGCGCGCGGGCGCGCATCTGGATCCCCCGCATTCGAGACGGAGGCGCGCGCTCTCTCGCGTAGTGGAGGGGATGACTAGTCCGCGCGCACTGCTTTAGTGACGTCAGGCGGCGCAGATCCCCAATCAGGGGTGTCAAATACTATTTCACACCCTGCAGAAAAAAAGAAAGGAAAAAAAAAAAAAAAGAATCGAGCATTGTATACATGCGTTCTGATTGAGCAGGTCCTCAAACAGAGATCAACAAATTAGCAAAAGAAAAGAGAAGATGATTTTGTGATCATTATACATTATTCCTTTTATCCGAATAGATTATGCAAAAAAGGGCGCCTCTGATTGGACGCCATTTCCACGTGTACCGGCTCTTACAACTTTAATTCCAACATCCTGTTGTTGTTCTGTTTTTGTTGTTGTTTCAGCTGCTCTTCATTTTAAGGGTTGCTACAGCGGATCAGGCGAATCAGGCACAAGCAAAGGTTTTATACCTTTCCTGAAGCAACCCTCCTCAATTTATTTGGACTTGGAACTGACACGAAGGGTGCACTCATTTTGTGCAACCTCCCCAAATTCTGGAGTTACTGTAGGGTTCCCTGGTGAGTCTGGTTCCTCTCAAGGTTTCTTCTTATTGCCTTCTCAGGGAGTTTTTCCTTGCCACCCTTGGCTTGCTCATCAGGGACAAATCAATCATTTTGATTTATACATATTTTCTCACACATTTCATACCCATTTCCCTAATTTTCTTTTGATTCTGTAAAGCTGGTTTGCGACAATAACCATTGTTAGAAGCGCTATACAAATAAAATTGAATTGAATTGAAAAGAAAAGTCCACCAAGGAGATCTAATCGTAAACTGTTTCTTAGATAAATTTGTTTCTGTGATAGTTCTATTAACAACACCCCCCCCCCGCCCCCCAAAAAACCCAACTCCTAACATTGTGTGACGTATTGTATTTAGTAACCAGTGTAAAGATCTATCCAATGACGAAAACTACAAAGCACCTTTGTAAGTCGTCCTGGATTAAAGCTTCTGACAAATGCCTAAATGTAATGTAAATATCACAGGTAACACATATGCACACAGTACAGGCCATTTGTGATTTAGCTTAAAGCATATCTTTGGAATGTTGGAGGAAACTGGAGTACCCAGGAAAAAAAAACCCGCCAATCACGAGTACAACATGCAAAAACCATGCACACAGACCCGAGGGGAGAATCGAAACCAAACGCTGGAGGTGCAATGTGAAAGTCCTAACAACTAAGCCACCCTGCCACCAATGCAATCAATCATTCATGCTATTTAACATATTTGATACAAACCTGGTTCAATCTCATTCCTTATCTTTTTAAACTTTACCAACTGCCTAGGACACCACATCAGTAGGTTCCTTTCATTGTACACATCCTGGTCATCATAGTAGCTTATCCCCCAAAATACTGAGTGCAACCCAGGGACACATTAGAGCAGCATAGGCAGCAGGTATACACATTCAGACTAAAGGTCAGTTTATCACAGACACATTTTTCAGGTGAAAGGAGACTCACACATACTATATAGGAATAACATGAACAAAAACTCCACATAATTAGCCCAACCCGAGCTCAGGTTTAAATCGAATACTCTAAAGCTGTCAGGTGCCAAATTACATATGAAAATCATAAATACACATTCTATACAAAATTGCTCCAGCTCCATTCCTTATCTTCTAAAAATGTCTCTCGGAAGCCACATCAATATACTGACAGTGGAACCAACTGTGCCCAGAATCCTTCAAATGATATTCAGAATCTTTTTTTTTTTTTTTTGAATCCCTGTAAAAGTACTAAAGTACTATTTTGCCACACTACTTAGAGTAGAATTATGGGCATAATGTTATTTTGAAAAGTGCTGGGGACAAGATTGATGATGATTTTTTTTTGTAATGTCGCTGATATGATTTAGATCACTGATGTCATCAGTGGGAGCTGTTAGAAAGAAAACAAAAAGTAATCTAATAAGTGTGATATCACAGGCTGATTCAACTGTCTGCTATAATGACTTTCACAGCCAGTATAAAGCCTCACATTATACACACACAGATGGTACAATTATATGCATTATGTGGCCAACGTGGATACCTGACCATTATGCCCCTATGCGTTTCTTTTTCAACCCATAGCAACAAAGTCCTTAACTGTATAGAACATCTTTGTATGCTGTACATTTGGCACTTCTTCTTCTAAGCTTGGCAAATCATGTCTTCATTCACTTTGATTTGTGCACAGGAAGCATTGTCATGCTGGAACATGTTCAGGACTATTTTAGATCCAATGAGGAGAAGAACTCTAGTGTCCTGCACTTAGCCCTGACCTCAACCCCAACTAAACACCTTTGGGATTAACTGGAATGCCAAGTACATCCCAGACCTCTTTACCCAGTATCAATGCCTGACCTCTCTAATGCACTTGTCGCTGAATAAACACAAATCCCAGCGTTATACTCCAAAATTGAGTAAAAATAAATAAATAAAACACACCTTTCCAGAAATGTGAAAGTTATTATAACAACAGGGAACCACCTGTGAATATGATGTTGAGTTGTCCACATACCTTTGGACATATAGTCTACAATCACTGATTAAGTGTTTTTGCTGCAAGCTATTGTCGGTTCTAAAAGAGTTTTAAACGTTTACACCACAGAAGTGATGGAAACACATCCTTCCAACCCCAGTGTTTAGTGGACCTGGGCTTTTAGACATGTCACAGCAAATTTAGCAGGAAGGCCCAGGGCAGGAAATGTCGAGTTGTGGGGAAGTGTACTGTGGACCGTGCACTGGGGGCTGGACAAACAGACTTTTTTGTGATAAGAAAGAAATAAACTTCTAACTTACTAGAGGTTAAATTTTTACCCGCAGATCCGCCTATTTACATGAGGTTTATGCATCTCGGCAGCCTTTACTTCTGCCTGTCGCTGTAGACGTTCCGCAGTCTGATCAGGACTACTAGTTCAACTCTGACGTACCCGTTTTTGCCATAGACGAATCTGCCTACTACCGCAGTTGGAGAGGACCACCTGTGACAAATTTACTGTATGACATAAAGTTAATGATGATGCTGCCTATAGCCTACCTGCGCAAACACTAGTACAAACAAATAATTTCTGTTTTATACATATGAATATATGAAATGCTGGGCCACGAGGCATGGTACACCCTGGATGGGGTGCTAATCCATTATAGGGCACACAAGCACATGAACATTCACTCAAACTGGGGAATCTGGAAATGCCAATTAGCTTCCTCTATACAGACTCAAGGTGGGAATCAAGCTCTTGACACTTGGAGGTGCGACAGTTCTAACCACTACACCACCACCATGCTGTCATAAAGGGAACAAAAAGACTTTAAACTAAGGGTGACTGGAAATACTGTATTCAGCAAAATACAAACAGCTTATCTAAGTAATAAGTGCATGAATAAATAAATGAATAAATAAACATAATCATTTTTCATTAGGTTCTGTCCTTGCATTGTTTACAGTACAAGAAGTTCCAGAAATGTAAACTGCCTGAGGCTAGTACTTGTTTTGAGGCTAGCCTATTCGCTCTGAATCACACCGAATTGTATGTTTTTGAACTATATTCAGTCAGCACAATTTGCCCTCTCATCCCACATATTTCATCTATAAAACAGAACTGGTTTTTATTTATTTCTTGTTCTTTTTTTTTTCTAGTGAATATTTTATGGCTGAACTCTTTAGAACCCATATAATGCAGTCAGCATACTGTAGATCCCTAAGCATGCTATACGTCGCACTTAATGTAAAAAGTGGGGTCAAAATGTATTGATAAAAATGCATGAGGAATAAAAATGCAGCATTGCAAAGCAACTGTGTAAAAAAATGGTTACAATAAACATAATATAAAATTCCGAGAGAGATAACGTGTTGTCGAGTGATGGCATCTTGTCAGACCCTTAGTGAAAATGTGCCAGCATGAAAATGTTTTTAAAAGGTTATTATCTCTTCATTTGCGTTAGTGTTCCAATAATACATCAGGAAAAAAGACTTTTGAGATGATTTTTCATACTAATCAATTAATTACCTACAAGAAAAAAAAACAGTTGTAAGATAAATTACCAAGGAAATACATGCTATTCAATTATGATGAAAAACACTGCATAATAGCATACAAAACATACAGTACAATGGAAAATGTTCCTTTTGCTGGTGTATCTGACTTTTTTTTGGTTTGTATTAATGCCAGGTAGAAAAAAAAAAATCACTTTAATGATGCTTTAAAATTCATTGTGATTATAAATTCATTACCTCCATAATAACTGACTTGTTAATCATGCTTTTTTTCTATTTAATATTGCTCTGTATTAGACTTACTCAGCACAACATTACGCCAGACCTACTGTAAGAAGGTTAATAGAGTTCTGAGTAGAGATTTACTTCAGGATTAGTGTTTATGCCTTTCATTCATTTGTGATATATAGACTAAATCCACCCACATCACTTATTTAAAATTCATAGAAATTTGTCATAAATTTCTAATATTAAGGGAATATTCAGCTGGGAATACATGGCTTTATTGTCCAGTACATGCTGAATAATTTATAACAACTGTGTCTGCTAGAATAAACTTGTAGAATTTGTTTCTAACCTTGATGGAATTGTTTTTTCAAGGTATCCCTATTAGCTTGAAATTGTATAGTTAAAAGCTATATTTTATTGTTTATACATATACTGTATACACACACATACACATATAACCATATACAACTTCAGTACACACACTGTCCCACCATTTAAAGCATTACAGTACATTACACAGTAATACATTTTATAACTCTTACACTCTTACATTCATATCTTCATATCTTCACTGTTTTTGTGATATGACATCTAGAACCCATTTGGCATTGGAATAAAATGATTGAAAACACTACATAATGCACTTTGCTACATATTTAGATATAACCTTGGGAAGTGTATTGTGCAGACTGGAAAGGTATTTGTGTCAGGGGAAAATAAATTATGTGGGGCAATTACGAAATGACCTACAGATTTTAAATATTAAGTTCAGAAAAGGGTGGGTTACAGCCCACGTCTATGATTGAGGGCATGTTGTTTTACATGATTGAGGGCGTGCAAGTATTACGGTGAGCTTAGCAGAATATGTGGCAATAAATAAAGATCATAGCACAATCTCTTTATTTAGGTTTCTCCAAGATCCCTGGTCAATATTCATAGTCAATATCAAGTATCCACAGCAGTACGGAGAGTAAAATTAAATAAATTGTTATTTTAAATCAGTTCCATTTATTAGAAATACAATAAACATATAAATATATACATATAATTAAAGTGCTAGCACACTTTGGTCAAAACCATGTGATGCACTAGGGATTTTAAACTAGGTCAAGGAATGAGCCAAGCAATGAACCCAGGGACTAGGATCAGATCTACTGGATAGATAGCACATACACCAATAAGCTGCAGCACTAACATCTACTGTATGACAGATGAATTAAAAAATAAATTATTATTAATTGTATACCAGTAAACTGGTAGGGGACCCAAGGCTCACCCACTCCCACATGGACGAAAGACTAACAGAGTTTGTGCAGTCCCACAGAAAAGCCAATGCAGCATAAATTGCCCAAATCAGTGAATGCTGTTCATGATGGAAAGGTATCAGAAATCTCAGGGCATCACGTATGGGGCTTCAAATTGCCCAGATCTTAATCTGACCAAAGATCCATGGTGGACTTACCCTACAAACCCAGAGCACCCAAAGAGTCCTCTGCTCAAGTCCAGACCAGACGCCAAAAGGACACCCCAGAGACCTTGGGGAGTCATGCCCTAAAGGGCCAGAGCTGCCCTGGTGGCACACTACACAATGTGTAAAAGTATTTAGGAGAAATGCAGGAAATTGTAGCAAAAACACAAAACAAACCAATACAAATACCAGGGAGCAGGTGCCAACATTGGATGAGAACATGGACAAATAGAGGCTATGAATATTCTGCATGACTTCATAAAGAGAAATCATAACCATTGAAGGATTTATATGTAATTTGCAATATGGTGAGACAGCCAAATCTGGGATGTTCAACTTCAGTAGCTAATATTCCTCTGGAAATTATATCCAGATACAGTGTATACACTGCCTGGCCAAGAAAAATAAAAAACATAAAAATCACCAAGCCAATAGGTAAGAGCCTTTCATTGGATAATTACTGCAGTGATTAATATGGTTTGGCTGGCAACAAGTTATTTAACACAAACTGATGCAGTAAGTAACTTCTCATTTCTTAAACCACAATGTCAGAAGACATATCCTGATGGTACTTTGTTTCAGAAAATTCAAATTGTCCTGCATCAAGCAAAGAAAACAACTAAGGAGATCGCTGAAAGTATTGAAATTGAGTTAAGAACTGTAAAATGTATTATAAAAACTTGGAAGGGTAGCGGTGAACCATTATCTTCAAAGAAGAAAAGCATCTTGAATGAGTGTGAAATAAAATTGGTGAATTTTTTTTTTTAAACAGTATATTAGAAACCATGTTCAATAGTAAACATAAGAGCATTTTCACTTTCACAATATAAAGAAAACTCAAGGAATTGGGACAAAAAAAAAAAAAAAAAAAAACTTATCAGTGAGAGTAATCAGGGAAAAAAAATCTTCAATTTGCCAGAGATCATAAAGAATGAACCGTGGAGCACTGAAAAGCGGTCATGTGGTTTTCTTTCCTGATGGCACGAGCATGTTCCAAGATGATGATGATGCCAGGATTCATTGGGCTCAAATTGTGAAAGAGTGGTTCAGGGGGGCATGAGACATCATTTTCACACACAGATTGGCCACTACAGAGTCCAGCTCTAAACTCTGTTAAGAATCTTTGAGATGTGCTGGAGAAGGGTTTATGCAGCAGTCCAACATCATAAATACTGTACTGTACAAGATCTTTGAGAGAACTTACTGCGACTCTGGATGAAAATAAATGTTTAAAAACAAATAAATGTGACATTGTATAAGCTGATCAAAATGATGCCATGGCTGTAATGAAAGCAATATTAGAGTGTGTGACTTGTTTTTTGACCGGGCAGTGTATGTACAGTACCAGTCATATGTTTGGACAGAAGTTTGGATTTATTTTCTATATTCTTGAACACACACACACACACACATGCTCAAGTTCAGAATTAAACTTTGGAAATTCATACATTCATACATACAATTATGGTACCTTACATCTTTATGTCTATGCAGCATGCAAACTGATTTTTGTCCTTTTTTTATATTAGAAAATGGAACATGTTGTGTATTATCACCAAGGGAATAAAGAAATGAAAAATATATCTCTTAGTGGAAAATACTAAGCAATATAAAGTTGCCAAGTGATTCTCGACAGCCGTTTTTGAGTTGCATGTCTCTAAAACTCACACAGTGTATCTGGTTCTTCATTTATTTGTTTGTTCATTTGTTATTTCCTCCAGAAGAGGGCTCAGTAGTCACTGCCCACAGAAAGTGGCATTCTGATCAAATATGACAATTATGATGATTTTTCTTTTTCATACAGACCTCCTCGTCTGTGCATCCATTCATCACAAGGGGGCTGAAGTCATCATAATGGCTACCTGAGTAAATAAAGCCTGCCTCATCAACACGCCAGCCCCATTCCACTGGGGCTATAAATCATTGCCATGATGCAGTGCGAGGAGGTGACGGGGAGAGAGAGAGAGAAAGAGAGAGAGAGAGAGAGAGAGAGAGAGAGAGAGAGATGCATATGTATGGAATGTTCCTATATCCAGTATTGTAAGCACATTTCTAAAAAAAACACAGAAAGAAAATGCAAATCATCTGTTTTAATTACCCTTCATCATGTTTTTTATTTTGTTATAATACCACTTTTCCAGCTCAGCTGAACACAAAAGGGTTTGTTTCTCACATTTGTCTTTACATCTTCTTAGGTAAAAGTAAAAATTCGTTTGTTGCAGCACATGTTCCTCAAGTTTCAATCTATTAAGTTTTGCTCATCATGTTTTTAATGAGTGGTTATGTGAGTTAAAATATCAAAAAATATTGAAAATAGTGGAATTCAATGTTTTATCGACACACTCTCTCTCTCTCTCTCTCTCTCTCTCTCTTTTATAATGACAAATAAAGAATAATTGTATAACTTTATTCTGTATTCAGAATCGTGGAAAGCACAAAGCCTATTAAGCTTTGGTACACCCTGGACAGGGTGCCAATCCATCCCAGGACACACACACTATGGGCAATTTGGGAACACCAATGGGCCTAATCGGCATGACTTTGGGAGGAAACCCACCAAGCATGGGGAGAACGTGCAAACTCCATACACACAGACCCAAGGTGGGAATCGAACCTGGCTAGGAATTGAATCTGGATCCTCGAGGTGCAAGGCAGCAGAGCTAACCACTAAGCCACCATGCCACCTACAACAACAATCATTATTTTCTCATTTTTATTCTTCAAAACTTGCTGGATTTGGCTGAGCATAGAGTCCTCTGGTGAAAAATAGTAAAAAAAAAAAAAAAAAAAAGAATACACAGAAGTTTGCAAGTCACCTGAGAATTTCCTAGTTTTATCCATTTTTGTGCAGAGATGGACATCCTGGTGCCAATTAGCCTAATCTGCAGATCTTTGGAAGGAAGCTGGAGTACCTGGAGGAAACCCACCAAGCACAGGGAGAACATGCAAACTCCATGCACACAGAGACGGGAATCGAATCCGGACCCTGGAGGTGCAAGGCGACAGCGCTAACCAAACTTAACTAAATTCTAAAATTAGCCCATGTCGTCAGCCAGATAGGCTTAAACTAATTATTGACATCATCTGTTTTGTGCACAGAGAGCACGATAATACATGGCATATGTTGTCTAACATACTTGTGGCCATCACTGTACGTAAAAATTTCTAAGATACCCGAATCAGCCGTCTCACTGAGCTCATCTGTTTCCTTATTCTGATGAATATTACTTGGTGCACTTGACCTGCCTTTGATTTTTATGCATTGTTCTCCTGCTACATGATTAGCTGTTTGGTTATACGCATGAATGGACAGGGTTATTGAAGTTACTATTAAATTAGTCAACAAGTGCTCTGTGTCATGCCAGACCATAACAACAAAAAGGACTGAGCTGGAAGGGTGAAGCATTTTCTCTCCATAGCACCATGGACACCCCACTCGTAGACAGACAGTATTTGAGAACAGAAAGAAACCTATTTCTGCTCACACCAGTGACAGAGACAAATCACAGGCAAAGGTGGGATTTAGCACAACTCTATAGCTGGTTAAACCAGCTCATGTTGAGGAAAGCGTCTTACATGGTGGCATGAAATAACTTGTTGTTAAATAATGCCAAACAGAAAGAAAATTACTGAAAATTACAGAAATGAATTTACACTACCTTACCAAAACAAGTAAAAATAACAATAAGCACAACTACAGTAATTATGATTAAGCACAAAAATCAAAGCAATTTAAGTACAAATTATACACTTACTTACTGAAATATGCCGTACTGTGCAAAAGTCTTGAGTCACCACTCATGTCTTTACATTTTGCTTTCAAAGAGCCAGACTTTCTTGTATTTTTAATGCTGTCTTGAGGAATAGTTCTTCAGACTTCCTGGAGGCTTTTCCGCTCTCATTTTTGATGTTTTAACTTTCATTTTCAGCCTCTTCCTGACCAGTTTCAGAGGAATGTTTTTTTGTTAATTTTGTAAATCCACACAGTGACCTATGAATCATTTAAGCATAAAAAAAAGCCATGATCCAGTGAGAAACAGGTGCAGATGATGACAGATAATCAGGCCGGTGATTAGTATACTGGTGATGCTGAATGCTGAGTGGTTGGAACAGACAAAAGGGGAAATGAGGTCGCTGCTATGGTTTTAACATAAACAACCAATTTTTAAATTGTAACATTAGACACTTTCGCAGTAAAACATTTGTTACCATTTCTTTAAATGAATCTGCGACATTTAATTTAAGAAATGAGCGCTGGCTCAAGACATTTGCATAGTACTGTATACTTTCATACACACTTATAATGTTTTTTAAATAATATTCTTGTTTCTCTTTGAGCATCCTATAATAGGAAAAAGAGTTAGTATGGAAGCCAATGACCAGCATTACTGGAAGTTTTAGCCTGCCTTGTGCTTATCATGAGCTTTTCCACCATTTATACATCACTTTGTCATTTTCAATTCATTCAAGGATTGCCTTTTACAGCATTTTGTACAGTAGGTGTCAATAAATGCAAATTAGCTGTGCTTGGTAAGTGATATGTGATTGGTATTTATCAGCATTTATTCATGAGCACAAAGAAAATCAAAGTTAATCTGGTAGAAATTTTAATACAGTTTGAGACTCGTACTCAAAGATTGATAGACGAGGCCCAAATGTGAGGAACTGCACTTGTGTTTCAGGTTGGCAAAGCAACTTATCTAGACTGGATATTTCTGCTGCAGAACATGTTCAGATAGTTAATATAAAAGGTCAGCTTCGAGAAAATTAGACCACCAAGATGGCACCATGGACGTCTGTTTGGGTGTGCATTCTTTTGTTTTGTTTTTGTTGTTAACCTTCGTACACCTGTGATAGGGCTCTGACAAATCCCCAACCAGTTTTGTTAGTATTTCACTTGTTATTAAGTTAAGTTTGTTTATTGTATTTTATGACATTGTTCCTGGCCCAATAATATACTAAAGTATTAATATCACAGTTGCCATGCCATACTGGTTACCATGGAAGCAGTAGCCATGGTTACCGGAAACATAACCTGGCAAAGACGCCATATCCAGGTGTTTTGATAACACGGAAGATGACTAGAACTGCAAGTGACTATGGCCAAAAGCGTCATTTTTTGTAGCATGTATCATTTTGTAAGAATAATATGCCACAGCTTAGATATGCGCAACATACTGTAAAAATGCATTGTAAAATGTTTTGTTTATCTACACTGTTCCTATGAAACTTATACAGAACTGATGAATTCAGTAGGCATGTACATGCTTCATAGAAATGAGTATTTGTGTTGAGAAATCCTAATCAGATTCATTTTACAGTATGTGTAACCATGCAGGAGGCCCGAGTTCAGTTCCGACCCAATGCCTAAACCCCAACCAGTGGATGCAGTGCCGGTCCCAAGCTCAGATAAAATTCCGTCAGGAAGAGCATCCGGCGTAAAACCTGTGCCAAGTTGTGTGCAGATCGGATGGCGACCCCTAGACAGGAGCAGCCGAAAGACCAACAACAACTTACATGGCAGTAAACCTTCAAAAAGGTTAAGAAAGCTTCAGAAAACTCAATAGATATGCATCACATAAAGCAACCTTAAATGTAAAGTTCACCCATTTTCCAGCAAAACATTATCTCATTTCAAATTCACAGGAAATAAGAAAAAACAATAGTTGTAACTGATATTCCCATGTCTTATCAACTCTACTTATTCACATTTTAAAATTGCATACTATGAGTTTTTAAAATATATATATATTTTTTTTAAGTTTACATACTGTACATTCTTGCAGCCTGACCATGTTGGGGTTTTGGGGGAAGCGAAACTGTAAGACCTTGTTAAGAAAAAGAAATAGAAAAAGTCGATTCAAATATTTAGACTGAAAGTAAGATTATGGGTCATGGGTTTAGATGCCAATTCTTTCAGCAGAGGGAGCTTATGTACCAGGAAAATCTAGCAGCACATGATAAAAAAAAAAAAAAAAAAAGGTTTTTACACCTCGCTTTTCACTGTCTAGGCAAGCAGGCTTCGGGTCATGCAGGTGGTGAATTCAAAACACACACACACACACACACACACACTTCTGCTTTTGATAGGAGACAAAAAAAAAGGCTTTCTAAAAGAGATGGAAAGAATACACTCACTACACACTCAGTCAAACATGTCATATTAAGTAAGAGCCTGAAGACTATAGCGATTCCGTTGACAGCAAAAATATATAGCTATCTTTCCTGTTTTTTTTTTTTCTTCCTGCTTTCTTCCTTCCATTAGACATTTATGTCTAGGGCACTACACAACGTCTGATAGGCCTGTTTGCTCTGAGATAGGACTTTAGAGTGCTGTACAAAAAGGTTTTTCAGTACCATCATTGTTAAGTACTGGGGATGACACAGATATCATGCTCCATTTATCAGAGCTGACCACAAAGGAAAGGACCACTGGAGGAACTGCATTTAGACTTGTGTAAGGGCATCTTTTAAGCTAACTCACTGAAGGCTACTCAAGCCCAAGAGATATAGATGCATCATTAAAAAAATGGCTATAGAAAGTGAACTGGATTACAAACGTTCATGAAGATGTTTAAAGTAAAGCCGATACTGATCGTACCGTAGTTTTAAATCCTGACAGGTCATGAGGGAATGTGATGAGAACAATCACTGCTGATTACATTTACAGACACTCTTATTCGTGGTAACTTAAACATGTTTAACTGATTGATTGATTAATTGATTGATTAATAAGGAAAAGGAAAATGTGCCAGTAAATTGTATTGAGCATCTTGGAAAATGTATCCTAATTATTTATTTATTTATTTTTTGGACAATTTTTCACACAATTGTTTTCTTTCTCTCTTTGTGTGTGTGTGTGTGTGTGTGTGTGTGTGTGTGTGTGTGTGTGTGTGTGCATGCTAAACCCAGCAGCATGGTGCCGGTCTCATAACAATGCTCTGTTAAATAATATATTGCTTTCTTTACTCACATACAAACACTCTCCCCTGCAAAATATATTTTTTATTGGAAAAATAAAAGATTACGACCTTTGCACAGCACTGTACGTATGTGTAGCACAATAGAGAAATACATTACTGTACATTTTGACATATTTACCAAACCCATCATTAATGCCCACCTGTTTCTGAGATGCGCACAAAGATTCTGAGAGCATCACGCAGTATCTGTAATGAAGTTTGTATTGGATCACTTCTTGCAGTATTGAGCCTGATAACTCAGTGAAGCTTGTGAGAAATAACAAAACTTTCTAGTTGTGTCAGTCTGTATAGCAATATGAGTTCTTGGTTTGTATATTGCAAGTGGGCAGACATGATCATGTAACACTCAATAAATCTGAAAGTGCTTTTCCAAGTACAGACAATGTTTGCAAACAAAAATCATGATAGCAAATTTTCACAATGCTGTGTTGAGGAACGGGTAAAGGTTAAAGGCTAATCTAGCAATGTTTAGCTTTTAAAAAGGGCTAGGTTAGCCGTTAGCAGTGTAACCGGTTTGAAGCACAAGACCACAGAGGGAAGGTCTTATGGAAAAATTATCATTTCATTTAGAATAACAAGAGAGGAAAGGTTTTAAGGAGGGAGGATGGAAAAAAATGTGAGAAAAGTAGTTAGTGTGTGCATGTGCTAAGCTGGCATGTGGACATGAGGCTGGCGAGTGATGGCGGTGGGCAGAGTTGGCCTGAGTGGCTCTAGCAGATCCTGCATCCTCTCTTGAACTCTCTTTGCTGACTGCGCAACCAGCTCCTCCAAGTCACTTATTAGCCAGCCATGCCTGTTTCCAGCCTATCCAGTGAGCCTACGGAGGGGGCGAAGAACAACAAAATATTGTGGCACATGCCCATCACTGGCACATGCTGTGACAGCGCTGAGTGTATGGTTGTGTTTTAACTTTCATATATCTAAATGTCAAGGGTGTCCTCATGATTAATTCTCTAACCATAGGTGGGCAAAGGACACCAATCCTGTACTGGAATAATTGTAGAGACTCGTTTGAGCACATATTACTCAAGTACAAATGAAGTCATTCATTTACTCGTGTACTTGAGTAAAAGTAATTGTATTGCTTGTTTTAGCTCACAGTAACCTTTTTATTGCAACCAACTCAGCTTCTGATTTCAAGCACTTGCATTATTAGGCGTGTCTTGAACTAAAGGCAAGTCACACAATTACACATTATAGTCAGCAGTTGGTGAAATTCCCACTTCAATTACTACACACCAATGTGGTTAGTTAATGCAGTGCCATGCAGAAATGTGCTTAAGTAGAGGTGCAAATATGTAAAGAATAAATCTAAAAGTATTTAAAGTATTCTCTAATAAAACTAATAAATTAAAGTGAATCATGTAGTTAAGTACAGGAATGAAGTACACGTACTCAGTCACCTCAAACCTCTGGCTCTTATATATTTTATTTCTGTGCTTGTTTGTGGGGAAAAGTATTCAGTAAAGAGAGGATCCCCTGAATTTAAACTGGCTAAGAAACTGCACGACTTTAAAGGAGGATTAGCCTAGCTAAACATAAAAAAAAAAACACCAGACCCCTCCATGTTTTTTTTTTTTTTTGGTTTTAGGTGAAATTAGTGACGTCACTGTGACACAGAAGCTTCGAAGCCTGTATCGAGCAGAAGGGGGCGTGTCCAAATGAAGCCTCGCTTCGAGGCGCGTGTTGGGTCCTCGAGAGTCACGTGACCAATGTTCAAATGAAGCCTTGCGTTTGCCGGCATCACGTGACCAACAAGTTCAATGCTTAAGTAAAGGCCCGTGCACTCTTCAGAGATGTTGATTATGTGCATAAACATTTCCTTGAGCAGTGCATCTCAATGTACATATTAATTGTGCGGATTGTGATGTACGATCTAGTCGCTACACAAATTTTTTTCACTAGATGGCAGTACAACGAGCCCTTGAATAAAGCTTTATGAAATGAACTTTTTGGTGAAACTATTGGCTAGAAAGCCTCGACACCTAAATGAGGCTATGACTAGGTGAAATGTCTGACTTTCACAGACACACAGCTTTGCAAACTTGCCCCAGACCTTCACTGCTGTCATTGTCTCTATCTTTAGTTTATTTCTGGAACTGCTCCTCCTGTACCTCCTCACTGGGGAATGTGAAATTAGTGATGGGTCGTTCATGAACGATTCGTTCTTTTTGAACGAATCTTTTAACGTTACTCAGAAGAACGAGTCGTCTCCGAGAGTGATTTGTTCATTTTCTACTGAGCGCGCATGCGCAAATCATTGAAAACCTTTGTAGGTTATGTACAGGAAACAGAATTGAACGATTCTTTCTTAATGACTCTTCTACTCCGAGTCGTTCTGTCTTTTGTCACGTGACTCCCAGAGACGCTCTGCAGTGCAGTACACAGGAAACAGAATTGAACGGCTCTCAACGAATCTTCAAGTCCCGAGTCATTCATTCGTTTTTCATGTGAATCCCATGGACGCCATGCAGTGCAATAGATTCAAAAGAACGAGCGACTCGGACCAGAAGATATGAGAGGTGAGATACTCATTCTGTTTATTATAAAATGACCATAGCTGCATTGTAATATTTTCATTACTGGAACTATAGCCAAAATTTTTGTATGTAGACGTATTGGGGGTCTTTTTATTGAAAATATTAACATTTTAACAATTTTAACAAAACATTTTACTTTATTTCTTATCAAAAAAACAAAATGAACTAAATGACTCAAAAAAAGATTTGTTCATTTTGATGAACGAGATTCAAAGTACTGAATCACTAAAATGATTCAAACTTCCCATCACTAATGTGAAACGCAAACGAAAATGTGGAAATTGTGGCAAAGCTGTGGGCGACTACACAGATTTATAGACAGGCAGAGCGGCGGACGGGCGTGGTTGCTAGTCTCATTAGAGAGGTTAAAGATCCATTTTCTCCCTCTGTATCAGCCTGTTCTTTGAGTCTGTGTGTGCGCGCGTCATTGGACACACACACAGACCCCTCCTACTTTCACCTTCACAGACACACACACAAACACACACACAAACACATTCTTTCTCTCTGCTCTACACAGAAACTCTGCTCTGTCACGATTATTTTCAAAGGTAAAGTGCAGGTTAAGTTGTTTTATTTTTACTTTACAGCAGTGATTCCGTTAGTGTTTCGCTCAATCGAATGTCATTAGAGAGATTTCTTGTTTATTTTTCCGATAAAACAGTGTTTCCGTTGTGTGCACGCGCGTGTGTGAAAAGAGTGGAGGAAGCGTAACTGTGTAAGACGAGAAGGGGGAGAGGGATTCACACAGAGATTCACACACAAACACACACGCACACACAGTGCCTGCGCGCACAAATGGGAACACTTATCTGTTGGGATTTATGTTTACTTTTTTTATTTATTTAAAGTGCAGGTTAATTTGTTTTATTTTTCCTTTATATTTTGTGTTAATTATTTTTGTGTATTTATTTTTTTGGGCTGTGGAACAAATAATTTGAGTTTCCAATATTTCGTATGGGAAAATTCGATTTGGTTTACAAGTGTTTTGAAATACGCTTCTGGAACGAATTATGCTCGTAATCCAAGGTTCCACTGTACAAAGATTGTTTAATCCCTCAGAAACCAGTGCACTATGTGCGAACATTTACGGTAAAGGAGAAAAGATAAAGGAGAGAATTGAAAAGAAAAGTGAAAAGATAAAACTAAAGAGTGAAAACATATAGAGAAGAGAAAAGAGAAGACAGAAAAAAGTGAAAAGATTAAGAAAAGTGAAACGATAAAAGGGAGAGAAACAAACAAAAGAAGTGAAAAACTGAAAAGAGACAGATGTACCAACGTTACCCTCTAACTCCTGCGTTGGGGCTCCAAGCCTTAACAACATATTCTTTGGCGCCATATTGGAGCGCCCCTTCGTAACATAAAGAACACATTATTCATGCACAGAATGTGTACTCATCTTTTTCTTAAGTTCTTGGATGCATACTCTTTGTTAGGTGCTTTGGGCAATGGAGGAACTATCTTGATTTGATTTCAAATGCAATAGCCTAAACCTTCAAATCAATATTCATCAGGATACTGAAAAACTGGAAATCACAATGAAGTGCAATGTGAAAATGAAATTAAATTAATAGTGCCATGATCTAATTTTGGCAATCTGTATAATGATATAAGAGTCCTATGGCCATATTTATAGCTCAATCACAAAATATTCTCCCTAGATTTGCAAAAAAAAATAGTTATATTAAAAAAAATAAAAAAAGGTTTGTTTCATCTTTGAAATTTAGGTGATTTCTGGATTGCTGAAGAAGGCATTCTTGTAGAATTTCATTTGGAATAAATTTGTGGACTGCAATGGAAAATCCTCACAAATCGCTGTTGTAAAACAAGTTCTTGACACTGAAGTTATGAGATTTTGAGTTATGAGCGCACTTTGAGTTATACTGGGGCACTGAAAGTTGGACACCGGCGTTGATGTACAGGAGTGCAGGTCTGACATGTATGCTATCACATAATAAAAGAGGCCGGCAAGTAGAAAGTTAGCAGTTATGTAATGCTTGACCTAGGAAGTTGCTCAGTTTCTGTTCTTCTTCTTGTTTTTCAAAATGTATGTATTTATTTACAATTTATTCATTTTTTTAACCATAAATGTGCACTTTTTACTAAAAGTGATGCCAGAAAACTCTGGCAAATGTGTTGAGATGAGAAAACAAAGCGTCTCTATTCATTGTGGTTGGATAGTTCTTGAAGGAGAAGCAGGTCAAAGATGGCTCCCAGTAGTCAATTCAGCAAGAGTAGCATCTAGTAATCCCTTAGCATCATAGAGTCATGGCTTGGACTGCCTGACCAGGAGCAGAATACAAAGAATACAAACTTGCATACAAAATAAAATAAAGCATGAATAATCTAGGATAGGCTTCCACTTAGATTTAATATCATAGTGGTATAATGTGTAATTCTTGTAGGTGTACAAAAATAGCTACATGGAATAACAAGAAGTTTGGTATGTTGTTCAGTTAAAATGACTAAAACGTAATGTCGAGGAAATGGCACAGCAAAGAGCCCCAATATAAGATACCTTCTCATATATGTACATTGATAATTTAGCACTTTACTCTGAGTTTGTAGTTTTTTCATCCTGATCTGTTTTCTTAACCTTAACATCCTCTCTTCTGTATATATATATATATATATATATATATATATATATATATTTACACAAAGTCAGCCAAAATATTGTATACACACTTCAGGAAAATATAAAGTTGTATAAATATTTTAATACAAAATGTATTGCTATATGTGTATAAATTTTTGGATGATGTTTTGTATGTGTGTAATAAATTAATAAATTATATATTTAAAAAAAAATTAATAAGTAGTTCCCCTTCATTGTTGACATCATTAACGTCGCTTTAAAAAAAAACATTGCAAAAATAATATTAATAAAGCTAATTCCTCATGTCCTCATTCCACCTGCCGCTTCACCCAAAGGTTCCTTTTTTGGTCCCTCCTTTTTCAGCTTTTTAAGATTGCTAATTCGAGAGACTCCCCTCGTACCCAGCTAAAGACATCTCACTCATTATCTGCTGATATATTGGCTTCATTTTGGAAGCTCTGTCTAGTTTGTTTTGGACTACAGGCAAAGACCAAAGTGCAAGGAGACAATTTGTCTTTTCCTAGTCCACTGCTATTTGCATAATTTTGAGTCCTTCATTTTCCTTCTTTTGTAGATATGACAGTATACTTGACTGGTTTAAAGATAGCAGCCACAAACTTTTAGTTAGTTGTGATAAACCTTCACATAGCCCCTGACCTAAGTTGTTTGAACCAGTGTTTGTCTGAGGGTCATAGGTCATGAACTGGCTCAAAATTTGGCACCAACTCTGAACTAGCTCTGAAACCACTTTTGTTGAAAAGGGGCTTTTGTCAGACAGGTTCTATTTAAGTGATTTTTTTATTCAATACGTGTGGCAAGTGAAATCATGGAAAAGAGTAAAGGCTGGTCAAGATAGAAAGGTATTGGAAGACGCAGTGCACCACAGCCCATCATGCATGGGGGCCCAACAGGCAAAGAGGCTAAGTGCACCAATTCTGCCTACAAAATCCTGATCAAGGGTGCATGGGACACACCAGACAAACAGGTTTCAATCCACAGAATCCCAACTCTGCAACCCACAGCACCCAAAGGTTCTGCTGCCAACCTCTTCATGCTAGACACCACAGCACCCCCCCTGTGGAGCCAAGCCCGAGGGGTCGATCCACATAAGGGGAACCCAAAACCTAGGTGGTGTAACTGTTATACCAGTGCATGCATATTTACTGTATATTTATATTATAGATACATGTGCACCTGTATCAGTCACTCATATGGCAGTAGCACATGGAATAATAGCATGTAGACACAGGTCAGGAGAAAGTTAAGGCTTACTTTTAACATCATAGTCACTTTAAACATGTTTTTTGAATATTTTTTAAAGTAGTTAAAAATCAATAAATAAAATACAATAAAATAAAACAATTAAAAAATAAAACAAATGTCTTTTAAACGAGAGATGTCAGAAGTGAAGAGTTTAAGCTGACTGGAAAGATATGGTAATTCAAACAACCAAGCTTTACCTTTGTGGTGAGCAGAAAGCAGTTCAGAAGGCACATCAAACCTTTGGGTGGATGAGCTACAGAAAACTGGCCTCAATGAGTTTAAATCCTGTCAGCAAGGAACAGCAATGTGAGGCTACAGTGGGCACAGACTCACCAAAACTGAGCATGGCCACTTACATGCCACTTTTTAAAAAACATTACAATAATCCTGAATAAGCATCAACCCATATTAAAAAAGTATGTTTAAATAATAGTATTAATTAAGGTAGTATTCTTATAGTTTCTTTTGGTCAGGCTGCTGCATTCTGAAGCTTGCGAACAACCAGTAAAATACAATGGTCCAATTAGGTTTAAAGGCATGCACTAGTATCTCAGCATCCTTTTCCTTTTTAAACTGGTAAACATTGGTAGCAAAACGACTCTCAGATGACCTTGTGATTTAATCCAGACTTTTTCACATATTTTTATATCCATACCAGCTGTTCAGAACAAATGGATAAGGAAGTAGCTCAAGATATGACAAAATTAGATTTACAAACCTACATATCATATCAGCTACCGTTTTACACTTGGTGACATGCATTCGCACTTAAAGAGCCCTCACATGTCTTCATAAATAGTAAGGCATGTCACAAGCCTATTACTGCACTCCATTTCAGTATAACATCCCTCATCTCCTCTCATCCCACTCACCACTTCAACCTGTATAATGCACACTCTGGTCATTTGCAATGCTAAGCTTCATGTCAGAAATGGTAAGGAGAATCATGCCAGATCCTCTACAATAGGAGACTAATTATTTTGGCTCATCTTTTTAATTCTGTACAGAGTTGCATAATAAGCAGATTGGTACATATCATGTATGGCTAGGATCATATTTGCCTTCCTATAACTTTTCTTATGACCATAGCTTTATATTTATATGGTGCAAGTGGACTTAACTTATGCTAAACTATTACATGTTTACAACAGGTAGCAATGAATAATTGTTGGTAATCAGAGTAATGTGTGTGTGTAAGACCAGAAAGAGGGTCCCCTCATAACTTTGTTTTATACCGTACACTTGTTAACAACGTACAGTAAATCCTTTAAAAGATAAATTCATCACACATTCTTACTTAATGGACACTGATGAGAATGATTAATAACAAACATAGAAGATCCTTGCTAGGGTAAATGGCACGGCCACAGTTTTACTGTGTGTGTACAGTATGTGTACTGTATATACAGTATATCTTATACAGCCACTTATCCACTTCTGGTTAGATGCTAATTTCATTTCACTGTTTCTGTGCATGTACTTTGCACAATGATGATAAAGAATCTAATCTAATCTAATCTAATCTAATTTAATCTAATCCAAGTTCATTAGGATAAATCGGTAAATAAGTAAAGTAGGGAAAAATATTTATGTATATTATTGCTCTTCTTTGTAATTTGGTATGTATCTTATTCCCATTATTTCTCTAAACTTGTTAGATGTTTTTTTTTTTACAAATTGATGCTGATATCCTTATCATAGATGATGACACCACCACTTACTGTATAAGTCACAAGAGAAAGCATTAATAAACTTACCAACATTCGTTTTTATCAATCAGTGATCACTAATTACTTTTTTTTTCACTTTTGTTTGCTGCATTACCCCATTTGTCTTGTCTACATGCCGCTGTTTGCCAGATTGGAGTTTCAAGAAACCTGCTTGCACCAGTATGCAAATGCCTCTGTTTTAATCTGACCTTGCTATGCACATGTGAGACATCACAACCTTGAGAAAATAAATAAATCTGAACTCTGTCATAGAACCATGAAACCAAAAAGCCTGTCTGAGACCATGTGTGTAAATTGGATCATCTTGGTTCCACTATAGAGGAGATCAGTGGGTTTCCACCACTATGATGACAATGGATGGATTGCCATGGCATGTATGATCTACTGCCTTTCATGTTGCCTTATTTTTTTGTTTGAGTAATCCAGTGGCCTGGTTAAAGGGACCAATTAAGGGCTGGACTGATTATCTCCAGCTGGAATTGACAGGATACCTGCTAGTTCTGTTTGCAGAGGTTAAACAATGAAAAAAAAAAGCACAATAGGTTGTTAAAAACATGCTAAATAAATAAAAATAAAAACATGCTAAATAAATAAAAGAAACCAACTATATGTATTTCTTTTTGATATTAGCTTTTTTCCATAAAGCTTCCTTATTGTTTTAACAAGCTCAGATTAAGCTTTGGACTTTGAACCATTTTTTTGTATGCAATGTGTTTTTATTGTACTGTATATGCTGTAGTGCCACAGAATCCGATCACTAGGCAATGACACCATGGAGGCAGTCAGGGGAAGTGTGACACCTGGTCACACCTCTTTTATAAGCTTCTTGGTTGCGTCGCACTTCGGGTGGATATTACATCTGCACCTACAGATATTAGATATCTACATATATTAGATATACAGTTTAAAAAGAGACATGTGAAAAATAAAATATATTTGAAAAGTGTCATGTGTGTATGGGCTGCAGGTATGGCATAATTGCAGATTTTATGACTTTATTAAAGTGAAACAGAACAAACTCGAAAACCAAACAAACTAGAAATCTAGAAAACAACAAAACAGAAATAAACAAAATTTAAACTGTTTGAAACTGATCAGAATAAATAAAAACAGACCACCCAGTGTAACATGAGGGTTACAGTACACGGAGGAGCTTAAATTGTACTACTCATTAACCACACAAATGTGGAACTAAACAGAAAAGCAAGAGAAAAGGTGAAAATAAATGTCTAACACTAAACAGTAAATATAGAGTAGCCCATAGGGGCAGAGTGCCCTCCTGGAGTTATCACTGACATAAACCTCCCCAAAGGCATGACTCAGGAACGGCACCGGTAGACCAGGACATTCCCCCAAAACCGTTGGTTGGGTTGTGGTGCTGGGCATTGGAGCTGGGTGGGAGCTTGGCATGGGAGCTGTGGTCAGAATGGAAACTTGGCATGAAGATGGAAATGTAGTCCTCAAAAAATCTGTCTGAGACAGGGCCGGGCATGGCTCAGGCAAAGCAAAGTGGTGGGCTTACAAGGAGCATGTTAGTGCCTACTGACTAACTGGATTGTCAGAAAGCAATCTCAAGGGAAACTCAGAAAGCAAATCAGCACTATCAGGGATCACAACAGGGCTCTCAGTAATCACAACATTATGTGCTCTGTATTGATTCTGGCATGACGCCGGATAGTGAGGAGACCCCACACGCATTACACACACCTGTGGAACTCAGCAGTGATTTGACAAGGGGCTTTTGTAGCACTAGGGGGTGGGATGGCTAATGTTCCCGAAAGACAGTGGAACTTACCCGAATCGAGCAACAAGGAGAATGAGATGTGCTCCACCCCGCCCCTTGCAAGGACACCCAGCATCTGCTCACGAAATTAATGCCACACGCATGATCATGAGACATACCTCATAAATGTTTGAGAGAATAGCAGAGCTGGAAGGCTGGCTGAGGCAAGAGTGAAGCTTCATTCTCATCCCACTGGTACGTAATGGATAAAAATGTGGTAATGGATAAAATTATTTGTGCTTTGCTGAGGAAAGAGAGAAAAGCTGTGGGCATGCGAGCTCCGACCTCCCTCTGTGAGATGACTGAGGCACTCGAATGCGTGCTAGCCATGCTCTCCCTGGGGCTCAAAAAGGAACTATTCCCCGAAAGGAGTCCTCCATTACTGTATATATACCACCACAATGGCGTAAGGCTTTGCAATGAGCGCACCGCACTGATACGCCTCAGGACAAGCCGATGCCCACAGAACTCGAGCCCGCCCGATCCACATCCCCCTGTGGTCTTTGGGCCGAAAGCCATCGAACAGAACATGGCTTTCTCACTCCCACCCACTGCATCCACGTCGGCGGAGCCCCACTTTCGGCACCTATCAAAACAGGAAGTGCCATCACTTTCGTTCCAGCTGGAGCACGGCTCTGCAAGTCTCTCCCTATCACCTGAATGCATGGCAACCGGCAACCATGGACATCCTGTTGTCATGGGGGTCATGCCAAAAGAATAAAAAACTAACAGATCAAGGCACTCCATGTCAATCAAACGCTAAAAAAGATGTTATGGTGTGTGATTGATAAAGGAGGGTGAAACTGGGACCATATGCTTCTTTGCCCTCCACAAGCCTCCACCATGTTCACCATTTGAGCTGTTATTCAGAAGAAAACCGAGCAGGCACTCTCACAGTCTGCTAAAACCACAGAAAAAAAAGGTAAAGCGGCCCGTACTGCTGCCCAAGTTGTGTTAAATAAAAGTGCACCAGTGTTCACTGCATCTGTGCCTCCCCATAGATGGTCCACAATGCAATGGGAAAAACTATCATGTTATGATCCATCCAGTACATACTTGCCTCAAATCAGCATTCAACTGCTATAAATTTCCACATTAGGAACATACTCTTGCCCTCTCAACCTCTCCCACCCCCAGTGCAACAAAACCACATTTTTAATGAACATTTAATTTGGTTTAACTTGACAGACAAAAACACAAATCTTTGAATTAGGAAAGACATGGACTGCTAGTAGACCAGTTAAGATCTTTGCAGTTACCATCCGTTATTCTGATTTATTCAGTCTGATCAGCATTTGTTCCCACAAGGGTGATAATTGCACATTTGCAACTTATTGCTATTTGTACTTTGACAATCATTTTATATTTCTTATATTATCATGGCAGACTTCTATTATTGAAATGTTTGATGAAAAGACCTATGCAATTATCACTTATATTTAACATCTTTGCCTTTTACAGTGCAAAGTCTTGAGAAGAGAAAAACGAACATAGACACTGGGAAACGTACAGTATGACTTTTTTAAATGAAAGGTGCAAGGAAGAGGAAAAGGGAAGAGATTTGAGAGTGGGTGAGGAAGGTGAAGCAAGGTGCAGTTGGCTTCTGAAGTTGGCAGCAGATGTCCCTAACAGGGGGGTGGTCACTGCTGATAAAGGCTGAAGACAAGGAACCAGAAGACGTGGTTGAAGCCTGATGTTGACCCTTCCTCAGCAGGATGGCCTGTGTGGGAGCGTTTTCAGCATGGTCAGACTCTGGAAGTGTAGAGAAAGGCAAGGTTCATTTTTGAGACACTTTACTTACCATACATGAATGAACTTTTCTAGGCAGCCTATGAACGAGGGATGGTGGAGAGCGATGCGCTGCCTGCCCAGTCGAGTGGGAGAGGCATCACCCTCCCTAAACAAGCTGTGGAGCTGACTGTGGTGCTGAAGGGTTTCCTTGGGGTTTTTTTTCTGGTAAAGCAAGGAGCCTGACCATTGTAAGACATGCTCTTCAACATACAGTAGCAGATAATGTCCTAATAGGAATTTAAATGGTCACTGGCTCATACTAAACAAAGAGAAAAACCATTTGATCAAACCAGGACACTTTACCCTTATTATAATGGCCCAGTCACCAAGGCTTTCATTACAGTTCTTGAATATATGGTTCACTGTAATAGAACTTTTTACATTTTCCTTATAACTTTGCTACATTCATTTTCATCACGGTTATGGAGAAAAAAGGGAAATACTTTTTTAAATTCCAGAAGACTCTAAGCCACTGGTACTATTTTATAGTCAATGTCTATAAGACCTCCTGCACATGAACATCAATGATTCTCATCAGATATTAAAGATCAAAGCCCTCCCTGCAATCGGGAGAAAGGCTTAAAATGGAATGCTTCATCAAACCTACATATACATATCTGTAATGGAAAGAATATAAATATTAATAGTAACTAGAGTTGAAGGAAATGTTGTATCTAATGCTAGTGAACACAGGTTACTGTTGCCCACGCCATGTCACTATATAAAAGCTTGTGCAAAGAGACCACCCACAATAATGATTTCAAAACATATATACAGTATACAGTATTAGATTACGTGTGATATAAGTGATCATTTATGACAAAAGTTTCTCATTTACTATTAAGGTAAAATACATGCGACTGCATAATGTTCACTAGCTGAATAATAAATGCTATCATGTTTACTAACCAAAATCTCATGAGATCACTCTGGACTGGAATCTAAAGAAGGTTAAAGAGCAGCTCAATTTTGAAGAAGCTGTTCCCAGAGGGACATAACAGTAATTTATAAAACTAATCACCTAACCAGATGCCTTATTTACCAGATGAGTAATTTCCTTAACGTCTATTTTTAACTTAAATTATTACTAGCCAAAACGTTTTTTTATTTTTATTTTTTTTACAGTTTTCACCTCGGCTGATGACCAGGTCAGTAGCTAACACTTTTTAAATCTGACTTATTAGCACAAATAGCAAAATAAAAAAGATCTATTTCACATGAAGAAAGCATCAAAATCTTTATTCATTTAATCATGTTAATTAAATCTTAATTAAATGTCCCAGCAGATCCAAAGCCTATCCTGGGAACAGCAGGTGTGAAGCAGGGGTTTGCCAGTCAGTGGCAGAGCATCACACTCACTCCCTCACTATCTCATGTGTGCGCGCACTCACACACACACACACACACCCACACACGCACACACACACACGCACACACTCTCACACACACACACACACACACACACACACACACACACACACACACACACACACACACACACACAGTTGTTCACAA
>JAQMYJ010000021.1:9436124-9478541 GCA_030014305.1 Clarias laeviceps
ACACACACACACACACACACACACACACACACACACACACACACACACACACACACACACACACACACACAGTTGTTCACAAGGCCTAATAGTGCATTGCGTTGAATTGTGGTCCATTTGAATTTCTTGTATCTAAATAATAATCACTACATAAAATATCTGCCTGTAATTGTCTGTAACATGATTTGGTTAGGTAGCAAATAAAGCAATGCTCATAAACGCATTTAAATTACATTGCGCCATTAATTATTTTTGACTTCCACATTTGAGAATATAGAGATATTTTGAAAATAAAGTAAATTAGTTTATTCCTGCAACCAAAATACTGTATTACAGATACTGTATCCCAAACCATGAAGTGTTCTTCTGTGTAAAGAAATGTTTATATCAAACCTATTTACTAATGATTTTCTGCCCTATAGTACATTAGGTTTATGGAGTCCATTTATCTTTGTACAATTCTCTCGAACAGCAAGCTATAAGATTAACAAAAAAGGTTCTCATAAATGTTTCAGCATCAGATAAGAATTGCTGCCACCAATATGAGTCATTTCAGCTCATTTTAATTTCAGAATACAATACTGAAGATCGTAACATTTAAGATACGCAAAATAAACCTTTTGACTGCAAAATGAGACACCTGAGATTTTCTGACTCATTTTGAGGACCATGATGCACTTCACAGTAATTTTTGTGAAAGAAGATTAAGCAGAGTGGTGAAATACAAGTGTTGTCTGTGTGGAAATTGGTGTTTACTGTACATAATCTGGTTACATTCCAATTCTTAAATCAGGATTTCTGAACTCTTGTGAACTCTAATGAACTGTACTATCATAGGGTGGCATCCTCAAATACCAAAGTGAAATTTAAAGTAGTAATGGAGGAGGCTGATGAAGCAGTTTATACTGAATACAAGAAAAAGTCTTTTGTTTTTGTATTGGTTTCAATGGATTTCATGATCTTCAACAATATTTATAAGTAAAAAAAACTATGCAACAAAACTCATTTTTTGAGATTTTTTTTTTCTAGTTTCAATTTGTTCCAAAACTCGAAAAACATATTCATACTAAATTGCATAAACAAACTGCCACAATGTCAGGTTGATTTTAGCCAGTGTAAATAGATATCTGGTTGATTTCTTTTATCCAGTGTGAATAGCTAACTTTGACACGTGGAATTATAGCATTTTGCTAAATTACACAAAATTCACATTGACATATAACTGAAACAATTTTGATAAAATACTTTGGCATTTGTGCTTTTTAACACCCAGCTTGCAATATTTCTTGCTTCTTAAAAAAAAAAAAATTTGATTGCGCTACATTTTTATGCGGCTTATTTGCGGCCGCTGTTGCCAGTGGCCTGACAATTACTTTATGAGCGTTATAGATGTTGATCCTGGGATTAGTTTTACTATGAATCTCACTTAGCAAAAGCTTTAAAGTACCTATTAAAATTGCAGCATTTAAAAAAGAGCTAAAAGACTTTTCAGTAAATAGTTATTCCATTAGTTAACACTTACAAATAGCATTTTTTCCTGACTCCTTTTTCTTTTTCATCCTCCTGAAAAGTATTTATTCAGTTGGTGGTAACATGATTTGGTTCATTTTTTGTTTTGTTTAAAAAAATAATAAAATCATTGCTATAATGGATTGCTGGTGCTGAAGGCTAGGTCTATGGCTGTAAATGTCATGGCAGATAAGTAAGATGGAAAGCTATTATAAATAATAAGATGTCTCTTGCTGATGAATCAAGTGTTATTTGCACTGTGCCAATAGCAGTAGAGATTGAAGGTTGGATCACTCTGTGTTGGCACACAACCTTCATGAAGGTGATGCAATGACTTTGAGCAACAAATAAGCCAACTGTTTTTTTTTTCTTCTTGCCAGTGTGTTCTCAATTTTGTTATTACAGTGTATGTTTTTCTATAATAAAGGAAAGCAAATGTTTCTTTCAGGGTGTGAATCTTACCAGACAAAGTACCACAGGGATTAAATAACCATGGTAACTTTATGTAGATGTTTTTTTTCCCCCTCTCCTACAAAAAGAACATCCATAAGAGTTACCAAAATAGACCTATCTTGTTCTTGTTCAGGCTGATGGAAGCATTCCTTGGTGATGGAGTTTACTGATCCATCTACAGCAACTTTTTTTATTCTTACCAGCATCTGCCCATGTTTGATCTTTGCTTTTTGCCATCAGTTTTGCGTACTGATTAAAATTTGCCAATAAACCTTTTTCAAAGTAAAAAAAAAAAACATTCAGCACATACCTACAGGTTAACAATTGCGCATGAAGGAATAATAGTCTGTTTCTAGAGAAACAAGACATTTCAGACAAAAGTCTATCTCAAGTGCTTTTGAAGTTTTAGGAAGTGTAGTGTTTAATGTGGTCAAAATATTTGTCATATTTTTCAAAGCACATCATTCATTCATTGAGTCAGAAAAGTGTGGATGAGATTTTAAGCTTCTTTTCCTTCATAGCATATGCAACAACAGTCATCATTGAAAAAGCAGTTTTCCTCAATATTATGTCTGTTGCTGTTAAAGTGTCTCTCCACTGAAAAGGCAAAATCCTCCTTTGTGAATGTACAAAGAAGCTCAACAAAATAATCAACTAGTCTCCATTTGTTTTTTCCAGCATAAAGCTGATTAGAGTTTTTTCGGTGATGTATGATGAGTGATGGGGGATGAAATCTATTCTTTTAACGGATTGTGATTTTAGTGGCTGTGTTGATGATAAATTTGCATGTTAACCGTCTACAGTGGAACGATTTCTATAAGACTGACCACTTAGTTTGCTCCTGCCAAGCATATCTTGATTTTTTTTTATCCTATGTGTAAGAAATGATGGTCCCTTGAACCAAATTCAGGGCTGTCCTGAAGAATATCAATTTGCGCCACTGTTATTAGTAGGATGGCAAGTAATCACCAAAGGACCCTTTCTTTGTATTAGTAGAGGATTGTTTATAGGTCAGTTAATCCTTTTTCTCAGTAACAATGGTAATATAGGCCATGGCAACATCTATGACCTTCTTAGAAAATCCATAGCTAAAATTAAACATTTCCTTACTAAAGGAAATCTTTATTTCTTTTTGTAAATGTATTTCAGTCTCAATAACTGTGAATAGGTCATTTAATTTTTCATTGCTTTGGATAATTAGAGCTATATTGCAAGTGAGTGAGTTGGTAGTTTGTGATGATTTGGCTTAAATCACATGGAGCATTCAAATCAAATCGAGACTCAAATCAACCTGATTGACATTTACAGAAGACTTCAGGCACAGTGCAGTAATGAGCTTCTTAGGCTCAGTAATGAGCTTCAATTTTTTATTTTTTTTATTGTGATTTTTTTAAGGTGGCTCGGAGCCCACTGCAGTCATTCCTATAAACATTCAGTGAGTGGAATGTCTGGTCAATAAAAATCAACAGGTATCAAAAGTCTCGGTTTGACTTGAACACCATTTGGTGCACTACCAGGCTACATCATCAAGTTACACTCAAGCCAGAATGAGCAATATAAAATAGCTTATTGATTTGTAATATGTGTATCAGCCAGAAGAATACATAATGTGTAATCACAGTTCACTGAAACATGAATTTGTGTTTAATAAATCCCATCAACATGAATGTCATAGTCTGATCTATTTGAGGCAGCTCAAAAAAAAAAAAATATAATAATAATCTTGCAATGATTTGGGAAATCCTTAAGCGACAATGGACAGAAGCTGATACACTGCTGGAAATTATGTGACAGCCTTTCAATTTGAAAACTGAGCAATTTATATGTACAGTATATGGCAGTACATTAAATAGTTTGAAATAGATTTAATAGTAGTGTATGTTCTGCCTTATTTTATTTTTTTTAGAAATCACATAATCTAAATTTTTATAACTTTGATTATATTTAAAATATTTTCCCTGGATAATTTTTTTTTTTTTTTTTTTTTTTTTGCAGTTTAGCAAATATATTTCTGTAAAGTGACTTACAATAGTGTTTTGTGACCAATAGCCATTTTCATTGTTTATTAATTCAGGTTATGTTACTTTCATATGTTTCATATGTTTAGGAGCTTATTAATTTCTATACTGTCAGTATAAGAAAAGACAAATTGGGTAAAAGGGCGGCGCTAGTGAATCGACGTTAGCTCAGATCACATGTGATTGATTTCAGTTATTATTTATTGGTGAACACTATGAAGATTTCAGCATTAATTTTACCACCTTAATACCCTTGAGGATATGAAACACACCCCAGAGTTATTCTCCTCGCAGTGATGTGACACTAATGGCAGATGGAACAGAAGCAAAAGTGTGGCAAGCAAGCAGGCCTAAGCGTGAGGCTAAAGACTAATCCGTACAAACCGGTGCTACCATGCCTGTTTGTCCAGGCCTCTTTCAAATGAGATGGATGAGATCAGAATAAGAGGAATATATTATTGTGCAACCATCATCCTGAAATCCTGGCTGAACCAGAACATCCTAGACTTTGCCAACAAGCTGGATGAGTGCTGTTTTCACAGAGTGGGGACTCTGGGAAGAATAGAGATGGAAAATTGTTTGTATTTTCTAAATAAACAACTGGTGCGCAGATCTTGACATTGTGGACATACACTGCTGGCCAGGACTAGAACTCCTAATGGTAAGATATAAACCATTCTTTCTCCCACAGGAATTTGCTCCAATAACAGTTAGGGCAGTTTATATTCCCTTCAAGCTAAAGCTATGTTAGTACTGGAATCGCTATATGACGCAAACAAACAGCTTATGGTGCATCCAGATTGACTGATCATCAAGGCAGGGGACTTTAACCAGACCGATTTGAAAACAGTCATGCGTAAACTTTATAAAAATGTGAATTTTTCCCACAAGATGGAGTAATACACTAGAGCAAATCTACACAAACATATCCAGGAGCTTTCAAGGCATATCCTTCTGCACCATATTTCCATCACTCTAACCCAAGTTTACAGACGGCAGTGAAAAAACAATGATCAAAGCAGTACAGGTATGAACTGAAGAAGCCACCTCAAAGCTACAAGACTGTTTTGAAACTACAGATTGGCAGGAGGGAACGAATATGCTAGCTCAGTGTCAGGAAATCTACACTTTTGCACAAGAAATGTAACAACACAGAAGATAATAAAGCTGTTTAATAGCTAGAAACCATAGTTTACCAGCAGAATAAGGACGTTGCTCAGAGAATGGGATGCTGCTTTTAAGTCCGGAGATAGACAAGCAGACAGTGAAGCAGGGCACAAACTGCAGGCTGTGGATGCAAAGCTTGAATACAAGCAGTGCATTGAAAACAATTCAGCAATGATAACTCTCACAGTATATGGAATGGAATCAAGGTACTGATGGAGTATAAAAACCAACAACAAGCTGTTTCCAAATAATAATCACGCCACACTGCCTGATGTCCTGAGCAGTTTTTTTTTTTTTGCCTGTTTTGACAACAAGAGAGGAGATGCTGCTCCATGTCATTACTTCGGCTGACGACAAGCCCACACTAGTCCTTTGACAGCATAAGGCTTGTATTAAATAGTATCAACATTGGAATATCCAGTCAGTAGCTGAAAGCATGTGCTGTTAAACTAGCTTGGGTACTGACTGATTCAACCTCTCTTTATAATGTGCTGCAACAAACGGATCAACAGACTGAACATTCTAGGACTTGGTTTCTCTTTATGTTTATGAATCATGGACTTCCTAATGGGTCAGCCACATCCACTTAAGCCCATAAAACACAAGATCCCGCCCCCCCACACACACACACTCTTTATTCTTCATTATTACTTCATTATTATAAAAAACAATTCATTTATTCATTCATTAAATAAATACATTTGTTAAGGGTCTCAGAATGGTGAAGAAAGATACTGAAAAACCTGCAACAGGCTCCTAAAACTAGTGATTGATGGGTCAATACTGGATGTATTAATATTTCAGACCAAACATTTCCTTTTAAAAATCAATCCTCATATAAGATTTTGGAGTGGCATAGTGGTCCAATGGGTATTGTTGGCACCTCAGGGTCCAGGGTCCTAGATTCGGTCTTGAGATCAAGTTACGATCTGCACTGACTTTTCAGGGTCTTTCTGAGTCCACACAGATTGCCTTTGGGAAGTCTAGCTTTTTTTTTTTCCATCACCAAATAACATGATAGTAGATGGATTGGCTAAGATACTGTAAATTGCTCTTACATACAGTATAATAGTGTGTGCATGCTGTCTTTCAATTGTTTAGCCGCCCTATGTGTATGTTTTATACAAATGTAGTGTGATAAAATATTGATAAAATATTGATTTCTAGGTTATGAACTACTGACATCTTCCTCTACACACCAGTCCTTTACATACACACTCACAAACATGTAGAAGTCAAAGTAGACTAAAAAAGGTTCAATAGTTTGCATATAACCATTATAATATTATAACCTACTGTGTATAATATTTGTATTTCTTCCTTTGTTATATACAAGTAAAAAAGCACTGGGTTATTTTTTCTACCCAAATGCACATTGTTAGATTTTAGTGTGCGAGTTAGTCTCAGTGACCTTGGAAACAATGCAGAAGCAGCCAGCCCTCATCTACTCCATCACTATTGAGTAGCTGGGTCACTCTATAACCCAGCTGTTGATTTATCCGTTGGATTGAAGCCCCATTTTTTTCTTTTTTTATTTCTCCAGTGCATTTTGATTAGTATTTGGCCTGAAGTTAACTTGAATGCTCACCTCCAAGACGGTGAGTTAGAGTCTTTTAAGTTTTTAATGAGACTAAGTAGGGAACATTTTATATTTTTTACATAATTGTAATTTCTTATTTGCCTTTATGGCAGGAATCTATTACTACATCACTAGCCAACATGGTTATTGCAAGAATTTTAACCATAGTAATATGGGCAGTGGTGGACAAATTACCATAAGTCCCCAACATATGAACAAGATCCATTCTGAGAGCTCATTCGTAAGTCCAATTTGTTCATAAGTCTAACAAACATTGTCTAGATACTGGGATAATAACACAATCAGCTATGCACAATATAAACATAAACTAACATATTGTCCTTGTTCTTTAGTATCATGCAGATAGTTGAACAATTCATGTTAAAAGAATGAGCAATGTCAATTTTCACCTTGCTCCATTCTCTCAATTATTTTCACTTTTGTCTCCATTGTTATATCCTGGGATGCATGCTGAATGTATGTGATAATGTACACTGCACATGTGATCTAACTTCTGTGATTGAACATGAGTGAATGCATGTTCGGATATGAATGCACATCTGAAGTGGAGATGTGCGTTCATATTCATGAACATAGTAAACTATAACCATTTCTTACCTTAGTTTTCTCTTAAATTTACTTTCACAGATTTACTTCTTATTTTGATAAGAATTGTCTTTATGCCTAAAACTCTTTGATATAATTTTCTTTAAGAAAAAAAAAAAGTACTGTTAGTCAAAACAGTATAAAATTCTTTATTTACCAATTAAACCTACTGCTATCTCTGACTGCAGAGATCATGTTAAGTAAATAGGGAACGTTAAAAAGAAAGTCTAAAAATATATAAATATATTATCCTTGTTGCTTTGTAATGAATTTAATACTTTCATCAGATTGTTGGTCATGTGCCATAGAGACATATCACTAATCAATGCAGTTTGTAAGCAGTATAAATGCCAGCTGTCAATTTAACATTTGCATGCAGCTCATTTTGCAGTAATTAGGCTTTGCATTATTTGGTCACAACACGTTCAATTACTCCTTCCACAGCTATTTTGCTCCTCTCTCCCTTTAACCATCATTTTACCCAACATGTTACTATACTACAGCCTTTATTATTCTTTCCTTCCTTCCTTTCTTTCACAATTTGACCAGTGTTGCATCACATCTAGAAACCTCTGTAGTCCAACTAAGGACATTGGAGGCCAATAGTGTCTATTGTATGTACATGTACTTTCTTTTTTATGACAATGGTAGGACCTTTGGTCAACATTCACACATGCATTCACACACTCCGTGCAATTTGGGAATGCCAATTAGCCTTATCTGCATGTCGTTGGACTGTGGAAGGAAACCAGAGTATATTGTTTATGGAATGTCTGAAATATAAATAAAATTGGGGTCTTGTGCAGGAAAGTTTGAATTTAACACATCAAACATGGCAGGATTTAAATAGAACATATAAATGTTTACCTATTGTCTGCAACCTCAGGCATTTAGTGAGAAAAAAAATGACACTTGAATCTTAAGTACTTACCAGTAGCAGTAATGCTTATGTTGAAGTGAACTGCGGCTTTCTCTGATGTGATGTATGATGCTGATGCTTGCGCAGTGCTGACAACTCATTTCAGGGTAAAGTAGCTAATGCATGCTCAAAAAGCCGTAAAAGTCACTGAAGACACTTTAGTTCTGAAGACCCTGAAGAGAACTGAATTCGTTCTTAGAGAAAGATGAAGTTTTTGCTTATAGCACCGAAGTCTTACTATTAAGCTATTGACAAGAGAGTCAAAATCAACTATTTGTGTATTTGGCAAATATTATATTATCTGCAAAGGATTTAAAAAGAGATGGTAGTCACAAGCAGTGGAAAATAAACATAAATTAAATTTGTTAGATTTATAGAAGCTATTTTTTTTATAATTTAAATCATTTAAGTCAAATAAATGATTTCTGTGATTGGTTGTTAAGCACAGTGGTGATCAGTGCCTTTGTAAGGTTGCTATGCCTTATGTTTTGCAGAAGGGCCTAACAGATTTGTGGTATGTTACCAAGCAAAACAACCTCATTAATATATAGTTCAAAACTGTAACAGGAAAATGTACTGTACTTATACAGTAATGCCATTGTAATGTAATTCAAAAATTTGTCAGGAAATCTTTTTACATAGAAATAAAGAAAATGGCCAAGAAATGGTGTATAAATGTTGTGCCAGCAACTTTCAATTTCTTCTTACAGGCCATATATGGTTTACAGAGTTTTACAGTAGGTTAATGAGGCCAATTTACCACATTGCCTGTAATAATAAGGCAGAAAACATGAAACAGACAAAAATGTAGTGGTTTATACTGTATGTTGTGCTTTGTATTACTATCAGTAATTGTCCAATTTATATATCTATTGTTTTTTTTTCTTGTTTTTTTTTTTTTCCCTGATCATATAGAAATATGCATCAAAATTAATATGGATAGTTGATGTAGGGGTACAGTTGGCCAATTTCATGGTTTTCCAGATTTTTATGTCTCAAATTATTAATAGTTATTGGAATCTTGAATATATTATTTAATACAGTATAAGTTGAACTACCATTTCAATGTCTTTGGTCACCTAAAGCTTGTGCTCAACACTATCTTTTACCTAAAATAAGCCCAACCTTGGAGCTCATATATTATTTACCCAGCTGATTCACTTTGCCTGCACTTATTTTTCATTCATCTTATTTTTATATCTTTGACATTTTGACATTTTGCCCATTTAAGGGAAGCAGAATACTATGGAAGCACATGAGCAGTTGCGAGTTAAGTTGCTTGGAAATGTATATCAGCACTTTTAAACATTCCTGGTGACAAAGTTTTCCAGATTAAATTTTATCCAAACAATGTACCATTGAGGAAGAAGAATCCAATCCATGAGGGTTACGGCTTTGCTAAGTTGCTATCTGACAGTTCTACGATTTGGTTTCATAACCTTTTGGTCATTAGCACAGAATGTGCACTGCGGCACAGCCACTAATTCTAATTACATTGATTTTTTTTGTTGTTGAACATTTGAGTTGTTGTGCCTTTCTTGTCTCGAGTTAAGTTAATTTCCTTGAAACATGCAGTCTGTTTAAGCACTTGACTGGACTTCCTTGGATGTTGAAACACTTAGGTGCGCATCTGGATCCTATCCCAGGACAAATGGATGTGATGTGAGAATACACCCTAAATGGGATGCCAGTCTAGCATAAAGAAATGTTTACAAATGCAAAATCTGCAAAATCACTTATACTCTCACCCTCCGTTTTTCATCAAACGTAGCAATTAGTATTTACTGGGGGGAAAAAATGAACTACAGATTAATAAGAGGCACTTTATTAATGGCCCTTCAGGGCAGTAGAAACAGATGGAGAGGGGATGAGAGTGAAAGCATGCTTGGCATCTCTGAGCTGGATAAGAGATAGTGAAAAAGACAGCTAGGAACAATATGGATATAGGAAAGCATACTATTATACATTAAACACCTGCCAGCTTGAGAGCCAATGTAAATACATGGATATATGCAGTTCTACCATGATAACTCAACTGCAGCTTGCTCTTTATACTAAATCCATCTGTTTACAGACAAAGGAATATATGCCATAGTTTGGGTGATGTACATGTAAATATATGCACTGATGATATTTGAATTCAGATCAGTTCTTGGAAGCTGAGGCAATCCAGTGTGATATAAGCTAGAAATATAAGGAATTCACCATGAGCAAGATAATACTGACATTTTACTCCTTTATTACACTGCAATGTACTACACCAACTATTAAATTCACTATAGCAATAGCGAAATAATAATACATCGTGGTAAAGCCCCAAGATACTGTAGTTAACTGTAAACTTATGGGGTAGGATGCAAATTTTATTCATTATAAATTCTTCTTAAGGGCAATCCAATAATCACTGTCAATGTCTGCAAGGTCAAGGAACAGGCAGACAGGGTTAAAGAAGGAATATTCATTAATTTATAAAAATGATAATGCATTCAAGAGCTGGAAAACAGGAACAATAACAAGTGGACAAGTAGAATCAAAACAGCATGGTATAAATAATTAAACTAATTAAAAACTGAACTTAGAACAGGTGCACCCATTAGTGGGGACATACTGTACAAATGGGGAATATACTGTATGTCTTTGAGAAAATTATTAGATATTTTAATTACAGTTCAGGTCAGTGTGCAAAGTCTGTGGTGAGTTATTCTATAATTTCCATCTGAACCTCTGTAGTCCAACTAGGGGACCGTGGAGGCCAATGGTGACCATTGTGTTTATTCCCATTTGTACAACCATGGCAGAACCTCCGGTCAACATTCATGTGCACATTCACACACGACGGGCAATATGAAAACGTCAATTAGCATAATCTGAGGGGGAACATGCAAACTCCATGGACACAGACCAAATGAGTAAAATAAAATAGTACAAAAACAATGTTCTTTCTCAATAGAACAATAATGATTGAAGTTAGTAAATCCTTTCAGTGTAATATATCTGCTATTTGCTTAAAGCTTAAATATAAATTCTTTTTTTCTGACTGATTACCTACAATGTTGACAGGTAACTTAGTTGATGATTTTCTTATCCATAATTTCAGTGGTAGGACTTGGCCAGTGGCCTGACTGACCACTTCTCATTTTAATGAACAGCTTAACATATTTTTCTTAAAACATAATTGAATAAATAATCATAAAGAATGTGTAAACCATAAAAGCATACATAACATTGACAGTCAATTAGTATCCTCATTGACAATAAGCTATTATAGATAGCACACTTACCACAGTGGGTTTAAAGTGTATGCCACAAAGAAGAATGACATCATTTGCCATCAGGACAAATCAATTTGGAGTTACAGGATGGGGTTATGTAAGCAATTTAGTTGACAGAACTTTTGCCGGAATTAATAAATACTGTATTTAATTTGGAATTTTTTTAATGAGAAACATTTAATATTTTGACTTTTGAAATAATAAAAAAATTGTTTGTTGATAACATTCATGGTTTCTTTTAAACTAAGAAAGCCTCAATTGCAAAAGTAGACATAGCAAAACTGGTCAGTTTGGCAATTTTCAGGCTTAGTGAAGCAAAGGATGCACATAATGCTTGTAAGATATTATAACATAACGTGCTTTCTTTTAATAGATAAAATATGATATATTTGAAGAAAATACTTACACTCATATGAAAAAAACATATACTTTTATATGTACGAACAATCATTTTATAAAATTTAAATAAAGATGAGCAAAAGAGGCTAAAAAACTAAAAATAGTTGATTACTGCCTAAGATATTTGCAATATTTCTGGAAATGTGCTATTACAGATCCTCTTGTTGACTGTGAACAGGAGGCTATGTGAATAAGAGAGAAAAGAGGGAATATTACAGTGACTGCCAGAGTTACGCAATTGTTATTTATTTTTAAATCCATACTGTATTTCAGTTGGCTTGGATGGTGGTTTAATGAGGGTGTCTCTGGATGTCTTTCTAAGTGATTATTTCATTTTTGTTTAAATGCAGAACATTTATGAAGGCTGACAGATGACATTATTATTATTATTATTATTATTTATGTTGTTGTTGTTGTTGTTCCATATTTTCCAGGTAAAATCTCAAGTGGCTCATTTGTATCGTAAAGTCAAAGCAGACCAAACTGAAAGCTAAATATGGCTGAATGTGAAAATGAACATGGTCTAAAATTCATCTCTGTCTTCCCCCTATGTCTCTTGCGAATGGTTCGCTGCAGTCCATTACCTACAACATGCATTTTTATCAATTTTAAACACCTGGAGGAGGGATTGGCATGCTCCCTGTTGTGGCATTGCAGTGCCATGTCCCACCTGCACAGCACAATGAAGTCCACCACATGACAACCCAAAGGGTTTATCTCCAAGAATTATCCCTAGAAACAGAAGCTAGGCCAAGCGAAGAGTTCTAGAGGTTAGCTGAGGGTATGTACCTATGCGTGTGCTAAGAATACACACATGCACCTAATAGGCAAATGTGTGCCTATCTGTGCTGTAGAAAATGGAAAAGCTAAACATTTGCAAGCTTATGGCTTATCCCCACTAGAGACCAGATAAGCAAAGAGTACTGATAAGCATAGGGTAATGCTGTCCCTGCATGTTAGTCAGACTTTAAGGTAAAATAGTGAACAAAGGAATGACGAGGTTGATTAAATTAAAGGACATCAATAGTTGCAGTAATGCATAAATTAAACAGACATATGATTGATCCATTAATTCCACTGTGTCTATGTCCTGTCCATACATCCATACACAGTGTTTTCACAACATATCTATATTTCCTAAAAAAATAAATAAATAAAAATGTCCATGAATGTACAGCAGATGTGGCTAGGAGCCCACTGCAGTCATTTTCAGTAAACATTCAGTGGAATACTTTCCGGAAAAAAATGGCCTGGGTTAATCATCAAAGGTGTTCTGTTTTTGCAAAACAATAAATGACCTCATACTGCCCACAGCAACACCTCCAAATTACAAGCACTCGGCTGGGAGTTATTGCCACATCCCCATACAGCCCTGACCTTGCTCCAAGCCATTTCCACATGTTTGGGCCATTAAAGGAGTTTCCAGGATACAAGTGTTTAAAAAATGACGCAGGCAGTTCGATCATGGCTCCATGATGGTATCCAAACACTAGAAATGCATTAGTGTAACAGGGGATTATATAGGGAAATAATGGGATTTTTTTTTACTCTCATAACTGTGTTCTATTATTCTGCCCAATTCAAAAGCCCAAGTTTGAGTGGTTTGACACGCCCTCTTAAATACAGTTAGATGGTGTAGATTGTAAGGCAATAGAATTTTATTATTAAGACTCAAAGTAATAAAGAGAACTTCATGATCACTAATGTTGTCAAAGACTGATTATATTTCATTATAGCTTAAATGGAATGGCATGGGAGTCTATAAATGTGCTATCAGTTATAATGAGTCACTCTCTTAAAAACTTAGATTATATTTAATTATATGTCATTTTAACCAAGAACACAATAGATGCAATAATGTGTGCAAAAATGTAAAAAAAAAAAAAAAAAAAAAAGCATTTTATCAAATTGTTAGCACATACAGTACCAGATGCACATCTTTCAAAATGTCTATTTCAAAAATGAGTTTTTCCGCAATAAATGAAGGGGTGGAACTGCATGAAAGAAATTATGGCATGGAAACTGCTATACACAATATTACAATTGTAAATGGAACTAATTGTTTTTTAAAGACGACATTAAAGGCATAGTGAACGGTTTTGACATATATAAGCAGAAATTCTGTTTGTTTGGGCAGCAGGTGGCGGGCGGTGGCGGTCAGTGCGTGGCTGGTGGGTGGTGGTGTTTGCACAGGTGGTGACATGCCAGCTTTTATGTCATGCTGTGGGGGTGTCACAGGCATAATGCACTGAATGTAACACTAGGCAGCGTAGACTGCAATGAAAACGAGTACATCATACCCAGCTCAGGTCTACTGAAACCCTGGATTAGACTGAAGAGTGTCTACAGCTACAGGCACATATGAGGAGCGGCAGCGAGTTGACCAGACACTCCATTTGCACAACGAAAACTATAAAAATGTAATTGTAAACATATTTGCAGCGTTTAACACTTTGGAATCAATCTTCAAAACATTTTAATGTAAACAAAACCACCAAATTGTGATTCAGGTATCACGGTGGCTTAGGGGTCTGTGCACATGGAGTTTGCATGTTCTCCCCATGCTTGGTGTGTTTCCTCTGAGTACTCCGTTTTCCTCACAGAGTCCAAAGATATGCATTTTAGGCTAATTGGGATTCCCAAATTGCCTAGAGTGTGTGAGTGACCGTGTATTTGTGTGTGCCCACAAATACCGCAATGAATCATGCTTTAAACAAAACAATAAATACATTTTAACAGGAAATTAACAAAACCTAAAGTTTTGCTGAATAAATTTAGTCGTGTCCATTTCCTCTCTGTCACTACGGGGCTCCCACATTAAGGCTACTACTACCACTCAGTCGGGAGGACCGAAGACTATCACGTGTTTCCTCCGAACCACGTGATGCCAACTGGTTGCTCACGCACCGTTGGGGGCGGCGTAACACACTCAGAGGACACTGTGAGCTGAGCTTGGATTGATTAACATGGGAGTACTAAGTACCTCTCATCCCTCCCCTCTGAGAGAGCTCGGCCAATCAGCTCTCTCTAGACCTCCGGCTGTGAGAGGTTACAGCATCACCCGGGAATCGAATTCACTGTATGTTGGTTTTGCATAATTTATTAGATGCATATTTAATGTGCTTCATTCATTTTACTAAAAAGTACCCCAAATTTTATATAATTTAAGACATATGGTGTTGACATGTTATGGTTGTGACCACAGCATTATCAATGTCAAATTTTTAAAATATAAAGAAATTATTAAACTTACAAGAACCTGAGCAGTTGAGGGCCCTTGGAGTATTGGTTGAACACAAGATTCCTGATTTTATTTATTTTTTTAGAAATTTCTGATGGTGTTGCCAGAAACTAAGGACACAAATTTCAGCAAATTCAAATTTAGAGTTACATTTTTTTAATTTTTTTTAAACAGCCATCAATTAATGAACGTTTTTACTTGGCATGTAATAAGAGATTTTTTTTCTTCACATTTTAATCAGTTGTTTTGCTATTTGAAAATGTGAACACTTGTTTAGAACAATGACTTTTTCAGGTCTAGTGGGGACACTTATCAAGTAAAATAATAATTTTTTTAAATCATTTTCAAGTGTGATTGAAAAAAAACTCTTTTGTAATGCTGAGTTGATTTAGCTTATAAAATTGTTCATAATTAAAATATTAATTATTTCTTAATTTTACAGAAACAGTATTATGTGCTGAACATGTTTTGTCCCAGTTATCAAGAATGACTGATATATGACATCCATCCTTAATCCTTACGAATATATAATCCTTACGAATCCATAAATTATAATCATACACATCCAATATTGGTACCATAAGATACAGTACCAATCCTGGTAATATAGCAATAACATGCTTACATTTGCATTTCACTTCTTTTGGGTTATGCTGTACATTTGTTTTTTCTCTCCTATAACCTTCTTTTGATGCTTTACATTTAGACAGGCTTACAAAAATCACAGAAAGATCCAATGACTCAACATACTGTATATCTAATCAAATCAAACCAAATTTTATTTTTCACATACACAGTATGATATGAAGTGAAATGCTTATACGACTGCTGATGACCTAAGCTATAGTATATCTACATAATTTAAACTGTAAAAGTGTGAAATTAGTTTCCACTGTTGGTGCCAGTTTGAAGCAGATTATCTAGATAAAGGTATCAGGCATAGAAGATTAATTCTCATGCAAAGAAAAAAACAGATGTGGCAGAGATCATGTTCTTCAGAGAAAGTCATGTTCCAACCCATTAAACAAAGTGTAAAAAAAAAAGTACTCTGTGAACATGACCTTCAACGTGTCTGCTGAACTCTGTACCCCCTCTCATTCTTTCTTTATGCACACTCAGTACTCTCTATACCGCTTATCCTGTACAGGGTCATGGGAGGCCTGGAGCCTATCCCAGGGGAATCCGGGCATTAGGCGGGGAACACCCTGGATGCAAGTTGGAAACGAATTGTGGGAGGAAACCAGAGCACCCTGCAGAAACCTATGACGCATAGAGAGAACAAGAAAAATAGATATACACAAAAACCTGAGTGGGGGAGTCGAACCCTCAACACTGGAGGTGAAAGAATACAGTTCTAACTGCTATGATAAGCACCATGTTTTGAGACACCACCAAAAAACCAAACAAAAAAACTTAACATTACATTTAATGACAATTTCTACTTCTAAAAATCAGCCTGTAATGAAATGCAAGTGGAACAATGTACATAAATATTCTACATTATATACAATGTACATTATATACAAATATGTACATATATATATGTATAGAATACAATATTGTCCATTTCTAAATGGATCCCAACATGTCATATGAATAACTACATCTCAGTTGAAAATCATTTTGTTTCTCATAACCACAAATTATGGTGGGGCTGGACAGCATTAATAACGATATACATTAAACTGTCACCCTAACCACAGGTGACTATCTAATGAATTTTTAGAAGCACTCTGTAATACATCCTAACAGCTTATTTCAAGTGGTTTGAAGATGTACCTATTTTCTCTCCTGTGTTTGATACAGCAGGCAAATTTCCTGTCATCAGCGAGGTGCACAAAGAAGAGCTAATATCATTAACCATGGTTGCCTGGTTTCAGCACCTCAAAAATTCTTGCACTGGAAAAACAAGAGACATTTGTCTTCCTTTTCTGAACTTGGGGAAATAAGGCCACCACGTATTTCTGATGTACAATTATTATTCAATCCAAGCTTGCTATGTTTCCTCTCCCAAGCTTACAACATGTTTTACAATAAAATATGTTCTGTACATTATAAACACAGATCAATCAGCAGTTCAACTGAAAAGTTGTGCTTTTAATATTATCGCTGATCATTTTATACACTGGCTGTACTTACAGTACAATTTGTTTTTGTTTGTGTTTTTTTTGTTTGTTTGTTTTATGGCATGGCAGCCATGGTGTATGGTAAAGTAAACAAATATGGTATAAAAAACCACAACAAGGAACCTCAGTCATTACCTGTCCCATCCTTTGCTCTTCTCCTGCGCATGGGGTAGCGTGAGTTCTGCCCCAGGGGGCTTTTATTAATGCTTGACACAGTTCCTTTTTTAAACCTTCACCATTTTTTTCTCTCAAATTTAGTTATAGTCAGTTCTCATCTCACCCTAGGGATTTGCCCTTTCAGCTTGACCTCTATCTGTCAAGGGGAGAACAATGGCTATCACTTGCATCCTCTAAAACACTTTTCAAATAAGGTTAGGGGGTGATATCACACACTCGGAGGAAAGAGTAAGTACCCTGACTCCCACCCCATGTTAACAGGGCAAATACCTTTTGATTGCACCTGTTATTTCCCATATTTCCCTTTTTTTTCAGTATGTGCAATAATATCTCTGTGGACCTAATTCAGATTCAAATTTGTATTTGTTAGGTACACAGTGAAATGCTTAGATGATTGTCTGTGACTTAAAATGGAAAGATAGAATAGTATAGGATGATAAAAAGATTTCACCACTAAAAAAGAAAAATTGCACGATAATACAATTACATTTTCCAATAAAAAAATAAAATGTAAAAATAAATTGAAATGGAATGTACAAATCTACAAATGTACAGATTTACAAAAATTACAATACACCATAATTCAAATAGAAATATATAAACTGCTAAATGGGTCAGTGAGCAACAACAGTAATGGAACATCAGTCAAATTATTCTAACGAAATAATTTGTTTGTCAATAGATTTGTAACATGTTGTTGGAACAAGGAACAAGGAACTTGTTAGAATTAGTATTTTTCAACTGTTGTAACTGATGTGCCATCACTCTGTAAGGTCACATTGAAGTAATAAATTACAGCGGAGCCCTGGCATACAAATGACCTCCCTTTTACATTTTCGCCTTAAGAATTGAAATTTGCATACAGACCGAATGCCAGTTAAGTTGTGCTCACATCTGGGAGCCATTTAAAACTTGTTTGAATCAGTGTATAGCCAAGTAAAGTGAGTTTACAAATTTGACTTTATTTCCACTTTCAGTGGAAATTAAGAAAGAAATCATTGCTGAAAAATAAGCTGGTGCCAGAAGGAATTATACATTAAGATTAAATGAGGTTTAATGTCTATTTATTTCATACTTTAGGCAGCGGAGTGGCTTAGTGGTTAGGACTGTCGCCTTGCATCTCCATGACACTGGATCTGTGGGTCTGTGTGTTCTCCTCATGCTTGGTGGGTTTTCTCCTGGTTCTCTGGTTTCCTCCCACAGTCCAAAGACATGCACATTAGGCTAATTGGCATTGGCAATTTCAAATTGCCCATAGTGTATGAATAAGTGTTTGAATGTTGACCGGAGGTCCTATCATGGTCATACAAAAAGGAATAAATACAATGGTCACCACTGGCCTCCACAGTCCCTAGTTGAGCTACAGAGATTCCTGGATGGATGGATGGATTTAATACTTTACTTTTACTTTAATGTACTTTATACATTTATATGTCTTTTCTAAATGTTTTTATTCTAAATGATATATAAAATAAAATAAATTGTTTTTATATACAAAAATAGGATTATGGTGTTGGAAATTGGTAGTGTTGGTAATATTGAGTGGCTGGAACGGATTATCTGCATTTACATTATTTCCTATGGGAAAATGTGTATTGCAATACAAATTTTCACCATAATAAATTACATTTGTATGCTGATGTAAGTTCTTACGTTTAAGTTTACCTTCAGTATTTAAAACACTGTAAAAATAATATTTTCTTCTCTAAAAGATAGGCTACACCTTTTATAAAATCTTGTAGCAAATCTTAATGTCAGGCGGTTGCGGGGAGCCACTCTGAGTTTGTGTGTGTTTGTGATCTTTGCTGTTCCAGAAAATCCACTTTGATTAATGTACATTTAAAATGATTGGACTTTCATTGTTGTAATTGTGATTTTTATATTCATTAGGATTTTAGGGCTTTGTAGTTTTGCAATGGTTTTTTGCATCTGCAGTTTTATCATTCGCAAATTGGGCTGAATAAATACCAAGCATTGCTCATGATTGAGCTTGAGTGGTAAATGAATGCAAGAATTAAAAACAAAATAACCTCTCGCTCTCTTGATGCATCTGCATATGGTGCTGCTGTACTGCTTAAATGTGGAGATATTCAAAAGAGTAATGTTGCAAATCTGAATGAACATTAGCAACTATTAACTGTAAGTCTGAAAGCTAACAATTTGAGTAATGCATATGGATATGTGTGTGAGTGCATGTGCAATGCAATGCAATGAAATTAGATTTAGGTTTATGCAAAGCCTTAATTAGCTATAAGAATCAAGGTTCCTCTGAAGGAAAGACAACTGTGTGTGTTTGCAAAAGCAATTCAACAGAGATGCATATAACATTTACTATGTAGGGCAGTCAAACAATGTCTTGTGATGTTTAATAAAGATCCATATTATCGTAGTCAATTTTAACGTATTAAATGTTAAATAATAATAATAATAATAATAATGTCTTAGTATTGCAAAACACTACATGTGTGTGGTAGCCTCCTTCCGAATGCAGTAATAATAAACGTAGTGTGTTAACGGAGAACATGAAGCCGACTCCATTAGAGATTACATGTTCACAGACGTAGCAGCAGTTATCAAAATGAAAGTTCCTTTAATTCATATGAACAGGCTCTTAATGTTGTTGATCTAATTAGTAGAGTCGTGATGACAGAAGGACAATGAGGTCACATCAGGTCTGTGTTCAGAGTCAGGCGCCTGACAGATGCAAATGACCTAATTCGCTGTTATGCATGCACACACACAATGACATTTGTCTTACTATCCATGCGAGGACCTAACACTGAGATAATAATTATTAGTGCAGATAACTACTGCAGTGCCTGCATATAAGCAAAAAAAAAAAAAGCTAAGCAAATGAATAAATTTCTTGAATAATTTAAGTTTATCACATTCTTTTCCATTTGCCTTCTGAATATAAAAATTCTACATACTTTGTATAAAACGTAACATCCTTATTTTTTTCCAGACATTTTTCCCTCTGTGTCCTTGAAACCAGTGAAAATACAAATTCAGTAAACCATCTCTGCCTTTATATCACATAAAGGTGTGTATGGATCGTTCAAATCCACTGAACTTTATCCTGAACAGCCAAGGCAGATATTTGAGAAGCAGGTTGAATTCATTCATATTGCTGAAAATTTAAATACTACAGGGTTTGTGCTAAACACATTGTATGTCTTGCACAAAAAAAAAGCAAAAAAAAAAAGATGCATGCTGCAGTTACAGTGAAATGTAGAATCTGCATCAAAGCCATTCATAATGGGTCATAACAGAAAAGGTGTTTATAGTCTCTCTCACAGGCAGAGATAGAGAGGGACTGCTCTAATAAATGAAGGTGAAAGATTTAAAATATATATATTTATAAATAAATAATAAAATAAATATAAGAAGAGCTTCTGAATGAAGACGCATTTCATTCGCAAGGCCATGTAGTATTTGTGTGCATTCTGTAGAGATCTATTTCCTGCCCACTGTTCAAGGTTTTTTTTCTTTCTAATTTTACTTTGTTTTATTATTGACCAGTAGAAGACTTAATACTTGTAGATAATTCAACATTTATTCACTTTGTTTTAAGCAAGCAGTTTGTTAAAGTTTTATTGGAATACAGTATGTCAGACTCTGACAAGAGTAATGGATAAAAATGCAAGGTTCATATAAGCAAACAGCTGAGATAATAAGAAAGCAAAAAGAGAAAGTGTCAAGGGAAAAGGAGCCAAGCAAATATCAAAAACACACGTGCAAAACCAGAACAGAATATGAAAACACATAGGCTTAATTAGAGGGTTAACTGAGTAACAGGTGAGGTGAATTCAAATAGTGGCTGAGAGAGATTCCAGGAGAAGTGGGTGTTTTCTGAAACAAATAAAAGGATGGTGAGACACCGGACTAGGGTGGGAATTTGTAATCTGTAGATGTCATCTGTCTGTTTAATTTGATCCTAAAAATGATATTTCTCTCGATATTCTGCATGAATGCATAAAAAATACATTTAAATTAGGTTTTCATTTCATATCCAATGTACCCCAAAGTTATGCCAAAGTTACTTTAAAAGGAACCTGTGAAAAAAATGTTCTTAATTTCTTAACACGTTAACATTTAATTATCAACTATACAGCAGTAAGTTTTACCAAAGTCCAGCCCATCCAGTCTGATCCCTGTAGAAAGCCAATGCAGAACAAATAGCCTCAAAATTCAATGGCTGTGTTCCGTTCGGAAGAGTACTTCAAAGTTTGCTTTGAACTTTTTTACTCCCTGCTTTGCTTTGAAGTTTTTTTACTCCCTGCTCCGTGTGCAGGGAATATCGGTAACATTAGGACCGCGGATACTTGTTGCTGCTACTGAAAGTTCACAGTACAGAAATATTTATTATAATATTTATTAAAATTAAAATAAAAACATATACTATTAAAATGTGTTTAATTTAAATAAAGATGAGGGATTTTTTTTATTCCCACTCCCGGCAAAGTGAAGACCTGCTGTCCCTACACCATCCTCTTTGAACTACAGTTTGGAATCGCACTTAACATGGCTGGACACTCTGTGCAGTATATTTGAAGTATACAGGGTACTTCAGACTGATCAGAACACACCCAAGGACAGGAAGGCACCAGAACAGCCAGTGCACCACATCCTGGCACACATAGGGCTGCTGACCAGGTCTTTAAACTTCCCTGATCCTAAACCAGTTGAGCACCCATAGGATGTGCTAGACAAAAAAGTGTGATCCACAGACGACCCAACCAACACCCCACAGCACCCAAAGTATCCGCTGCCAATGTCCTGGTACCAGACATCACAGCACATTTGCTAAAATTTTCAGTTACTCTTCTCAAACTCATTACAGCCATCAAGAACACATGCCTAAAAACATCATATATGAATTCTTTTCCTTCCGTGTGTTTGCACATTCATCAGTTATTTATTTATTTATTTATTTTAATAACCTGTAACACACCCACAAACTGTACATGCCATTTATTAGAGTTGTACAAATTTGTACTCTTTATTTAGCATCTTTGAAAATCAGAGCATCAGTCGTTTGGCAGGCACTGTTCTCCATAACAAGTTTTGGATATGAGAACAGCTGAAGGCGTAATGTTACAAATTAGTTGGCAAATCAGTAAGATTTCATTAATGTGAAAGCTGTCGACAGATGTGAACAAGTTCTAGAGTGGTCTGATCAGTTCCAAAACATTTTCAAACGTTAATGAGTATGTGAATAATACTGTAAATGCCAGTGCTGAAAAGCATAACCTATTGTTAGATCTATACGTCTTGCCAAATGGATGGACACAGCAGCTTAACTCTTAAGAAGTCTTACTTGGTTGTAAATTATGTTCTTAATTATCATTTGGGAGCAGTCTCCAGTGTGACATACTGTACTGTATATACTGTAGAAGCCATAATCCAATGAAAGCACAGAGCTGAGCTACTAAGCTTTAAGGATTTTGCTGAAGGTCCAGCCAGCAGCTCTTGACAGCCCAAAGATTTCATCTGATGGTTTTCTGCCCACTTTTTAAATAACCATTTAAATCATTTGGATTGGAATTTCGTAGAAAAGCCTTGTTTTTTTGTTATGGAGAAATTAGTGTGATAACCTTGTTTCTTTTTCCTTTCTTCAACCCCTTTGACGGTGCTTTCTGCGCTCTTCCCACATTCCACTCGTCTGTCCCTCTCTATCAGTTCCAATGAAATCCAATCAGTTTCATTTGACATTTAAATTGAGTCCCAGAGGGCAGCAATTTCATGAAGATAGAAGCAGGAAAAGAGAAGAGTGTGAGAGGATGAAAGGGAAAGGGAGACCTTGTGAGCTTTGGGGAAAAAAAGAATACTGGGCAAATTGTTCAGACAATGCTCCCTTTCTGTCCTCCATTCTTTTCCAGCCTGCCCCTTTTCATTAAGACTCCAAAGTTGGGTGAACATTGGCAGCAAGTGAGCAATGTGACATGCCTGCGGCCTCGGTTGTATGACAAGCCACCTAATGAAAAGCCTCACTCCCAGTGGCTGCCTGACACAGCAGCCTCACACGTAATTATGTCTTAAATAATAAATGGCCATGCACATTTTCATCGTCTGCAAGTTTCAAGCGCAGAGGCCGACTAGTTTGTGGCTCGGGATTAGCAAAAAAGCGCATGGGGAATAAGATATCGTACATTTTTGGCTTATTCAAAACTGGTAACTCAGTTGAGGTTGATGCCAGAGATATACAATTTAAGCACTGAAACTATATAATACTCACTCATCGTCTATACCACTTTATCCTGTGAGCCTATCCCAGGAGGCTTAGGGCACGAGACGGGGTACACCCTGGACAGGGTGCCAATCCATCGCAGGGCACACACATTCACTTACTCAAACACTATGGGCAATTTGGGAACACCAATTAGCCTAATCTAATTAACAGGTCTTTGAACTGTGGGAGGAAAACGGAGTACCCGGAGGAAATCCACCAAGCACGGGGAGAACATGCAAACTCCATGCACACAGCGACGGGAATCAAACCCGGACCCTGGAAGTGCAAGGGGACAGTGCTAATCACTACACCACCGTGCGGCCACTATATAATACTCTATAACTTAATTTAATTCAAATAATTTAAAAAAGCTTAAACTTTTTAATGTAATCTCAAATGTTCAGCATTTTCGCTTTATTCTGCGTAAATTCTTGAGCAAATAAGCCTCTGACCAAATTTTCAGATGTGTTTACTTTTTCTTCTTATGAATTCATATTTCCACTATGCCATTTGAATGCATCCTTCGTTGGGTGGTTAGTATGAAGGAGCACTGCTCCTAGATCCTTCCGTCTCACCTTATTCATGGTCTGCCACCACACTCATTCATCCATTTCCTCTCTCAGCAGCATACACACAGCAGCACTCTCACACACTCCAGTCCCCTTCACACATATGCGCACACAAACAAACAAAATCATTGACAGGTTTCTGTGTGGATCGGCATCATAAAAGCTTTCCCATGAATTGAACGTTTTACATTCCCCAAGCTGCGGTGCATCACAGGTAGTGTACTGAATGATTAAATAAATAAATAAAAACCAAGATTATAGACTTACTAAATGTATAGCAATCATGGGATTTGATGAACTAGCCCAGTCTGCAATAAAAATGTCCTAGTTTACTGTAGTGTTATGTCCTTGTGTACAAAAGAAACGGGGGATTATAAAAAATATATATTTATTTTATTTTTATTCTCTTTTTAAAAGAACACAGGTAAGGTAAAATTGCTGTAATGCTCAGTAGGGCGTTTCATTTATCATGGATAATCTAACTCACATCTTTTTAAGGGGCACCACACACATGCACGAAATTTGCAAACTTACAGTATGTCAAGCTGACATGTGTCGGTATCATAAGTAAAACATTCTGATTTTGCATTTAGTCTTCACATTATTATATAAAATGCTATACAAGACAGGAAATGTCCAATACTATCAAATCGTGTTGTTTATACATCCAGGAAACCAATAAGACACAACTGCTTATATATATATATATATATATATATATATATATATAGTACAGGCCAAAAGTTTGGACACACCTTCACTCATTCAATGTGTTTTCTTTATTTTCATGACCATTTACATTGGTAGATTCTCACTGAAGGCATCAAAACTATGAATGAACACATGTGGAGTTATGTACTTACAGTAACAAAAAAAAGGTGAAATAACTGAAAAGATGTTTTATATTCTTGTTTATATATATTCAGTATATATACTGTATATAAAACTGCGCTGAGGCAAAAGTGTTTTCAAGCCTGGAAGTGCCAAAAATAATCTCTATCCTTCACACAATGTATTTATTTTTCCATCAAAGATCTAGAACAGTGACATGTTCCCATGATCATATGTCATTTCTGGCATTTCTTACGACAGATAATCTTTGAGGTATAGATCTAGGCCACAAACATTCAAATTTAAAGCTCTTGTTTACACTTTGTGTCTTGACTTGAATCCTAGTTGTTAACATATTCTGTTTCATATTTCATCCCCTGTCTTTGTACGCTTTCTGTGCAACACCTTGGATGGTGCTGCTGCAGCTCTGAGCTACGCCTTCCCCAGACTTAGTCCTTCTTCAGCCCAATAGCACTTCAAGTTTCTTGATTTATCGTGATATTGTATTTTGTGTGAAAAATAAAAAATTAAAAAATCCACACACACTCTATTAGGAATGCCATGCTAATACTGTAGAAGGTAGGATGTGGCTTAGCTCTCAGAACAGCTGTGATTCATCATGGTAGGAATTCAACACGATGTGGCAAACACTCCTGTTGACATGATTACATCACATCGTAAGTACAGGTTTGTCAGCTGCATGTTCAAGCTACAAATCCTTCATTTTGACAACTATGCTGTATTTGAATCAGATCTGGTGGCTATATGTGGATATAAAAGAATAAGCAGTCGCATTTAAATTATGCTTGCTTGGTATTTATGTGGTTTTCAGCTGCTGTTGTAGGCCATTCTGAGATGCATTTCTGCATGAAGTAGTGCTGTGGTGATTTGAGTTATCAGCCTTTCTGTCTTTGTCAGCTCAAACCATTCTAGCCATTCTCTTGTGACCTCTCCTATCAGCAAGGCATTTCTGCCTGGAAACCCGCTGTCTGAGAATGCTGTGTGTGTTTGTATGCATGGTTGAAAAAATTCAGGGAGGTATGGTCAAGTTTTTATTTTTTGGTTTTTTTTTGAGGGGGGGACAAGTCATCAAATCATTATTATGGCATTTAAAAATCTATTTTTGACCCTTTTTGTATCCAAGCACAAAGTCAAAACCAATTCTTTAAACTGAGAATGAAATTACACAAACTGTGTAAAGAATGCGTCTTTTATAATAAAATAATAAAGCTGTAAGTCATTTTAAAAACCCCCGTGTTAAACTGAATCCTTCATTTTCATCGCGTGTCCGCTGAGAGGATTTGTGCATATGTATCATACCTTTGGTTCTCTTCTTTTTGAAATATGTCAAAAGCTGTGCTTGAACTGTTCTCTCGGTTGTTGCAAAAATGCATATTTATTGTGAACTTTACCATAAACTCTACCTGCATCTTTTTATGCCTTGTGCTACTGTCTTACTCAAAGAAGTAGGTGTACCTAATAAAGTGGCCAATTTTCTGCCACACTAGGAAACTCAGTTAAATTAATTTTCCTACATGAAACATACATACCAATCTAATAGGCTAATGGACTGTATTGTCTATAATCTTTGAAACATGAACAAGGCTTATTTATTTATTGGCTTAATTAATTCTTCTGGTCGACTGGCGTTATTGATCCAGAATAGCGAGGTGAACAATGATTTGGCATTTGTTTCTTATTTCCAATCTTTCATAATAGAAGTCCATGTAAACTATAAGGTACAGGTATTATACCAAATTAGCGGTGCTTTCTGTAATCTACTGTTTTTTACGGCATGCATGTTCCTGTTCTAATTTTATATTTAGATGTAAGATGAATAATATTTTAATAAAGCGATTACATGTTCAGGCACCTTGACTTACTGTTATTGCTGCTTTAAAGGGGACCTATTATGCAAATTCCCTTTTCAATTATTTTTGGACATTCAACTGGGTCTCTGTGTAAACAAACAAAATTCATAAGGAAAAAAAACTCTACTTTTTGTGCTTTTATTGTATTCCATGGGGCTTAAACAAGCCATTTATATTTTCCCCCTATTGTGAACTCATATAAGAAAATACCCTTCCTCGGCTTGTTGCTCAGCTCTGCTGTTCTCTGGTGGGGCGTGGCCCAGGATTGGCCCAACAGATATGAGGAACAAAACTGTGCATGGTCTGAGAGGTATTTCAGCTGGAGAAGACACATTTTGCAGGACCTCTGAAACCTGGGTTAACTTGTTAAAGAAACAGTACATTCTTACATTTGACCTTCACAATATAACCTTTAAAATACGTCAAGTTTATAAAAGTGCATGTGGGTTTTTGCCATGAATTGGGAATATCTTTTGTTTTTTAATAAAATGTAAGAATTAATTGACTTCTGGAAGTTGTTGTTAGTCTTTCAGGTGCTTCCATTGAGGGGTCACCATATTGGACCAACTGATCCACAAAACAATTTGGCACAGGTTTTATGCCTGATGCCCTTCCTGACGCAACCCACCCATTTTATCTCGGCTTGGGACCGGCACTGCATCCAGTGTCTGGGGTTTGGGCATTGGCTGGGAATTGAACCTGGGCCTTCCGCATGGTGAGGAGGCGAGAAACCTACTGTACCACTGAGCCACCAATGCCCTTAATTGACTTCTGGAAGCATGAAACATGAACAAGGCTTATTTATTTATTTCCTTATTTATTTATTTTGACTGGTGTTATAGATCCAGAATAGTGAGGTGAACAATAATTTGGCATTTGTTTCTTATCTCCAATCTTTCATAATAGAAGACCATGTAAACCATAAGGTATTATTTAATATACCCTTTAAAATATGTCAAGTTTATAAAAATGCAAGTGCTTAAGGTTTTTGAAAGAATTGAGAATATCATTTGTTTTTTAATAAAATGTGGGGTCGCCACAGTGGACCAACTGATCACAACAATTTGGCACAAGTTTTATGCCGTAGGTGAGCCATCAATGCCCCTAATAGACTTCTGGAAGTATGTAACCAAAAACAATTTAATTGAGATGATGAAATATGATTGCAATATGAAAATACTTAAAAAAAATTTATTTAGTGGTATAATTAAGCAATATCACACGAGGCATGATGGCAGAGCCCAAGTACTGAAGGGATCACAGCACGACTATGCGAGTGTGATATACAGTAGCTTCTATACATCAGTTTCACAAATGCCATGTTTATTTAACAAGTTATTTTGCTCCGCCAACACATATCCTTCTGTAACTGACAAAACTAACCATGACTGTCGAAGCTGGCAACTGAATTAGTGACCATGGGTGAAAGTAGTTTTAAACATTTGCCACTACTATGTAGCAAAAGGTTAGGAGAATAAACCTATTTATAAGTTTACTTTATATTTCTACTTAGAAAGCAGAAGAAATTCTGGTTTCTGGGGTTGAATCCCAAATAGGGTTAAATGTAAAGCAAGTGCACTGGGTTTGCAATTAATTCTTTCACACAAGAATGTTCTTTCTTAGGCAGCTTGAAATGGAATTTTTTCTACCATAGAATGCAAATGCCAAATCTGTACATGCTGCAGATTTAAACATGGTTGTGAACTTAATATACAAATTAATAAATCGCCTATTTATTACACATACAGTAATACTCATTAAACTGCAGCTAGATATTCTTTAGTGATACAAGTTAAAACACAGGCAATAAAACAGCATGAAAAGGCATGACCTCAATTTTGTTACTTTAATATGCAATTTACTATCGCTGTACAGAAACTAAAAAAAAGAGAATAAATATTGACCTGTTTCTTCACTTCCCTCGCAGCATTAAACGATGCCTTCTGCTGCTGTATTATAAAATATTAGGCAACTTTTGTGCATAGTGGTGTATAAAATACAAATATATGTTGAAACGTGAAATTTAATGAGATTGTTTAATGAGTATTGTATGTCTATGATGTACAGATCCATTTATGTAGTAAAATATGTTGCAAAAATTGGAAAAGGGAAAGGATGGTTATAAAGCGGATAATGTCTGTACATCCTAAATCTGTGTGTACCATAATAAACCAAAAAATATATATATATCTTTTTCTTTTTGGCAGATTGAGGTGTGGTTGAACAAAATATTTTACTGAAGCCAGGCAAGTCCAGGGAGTAGCTGTGGTAAAACTGTGGTAAACATTTAATTTTACAACATTACAATATTTTGATTTAAATTCTGTCTGATCCCACTAAAATCTGTGGCCTCACATCCTGTCCATTTTTTATCATGTTCATTTTTCTTTTCTTTTTTTATTTATTTATGCCAAACTGTGACTTTTGAATGCACAAAATAACAGAACATAAGGTACTTACAGCATATATTTGTTCCTGTCTATTAGTTTTATAAGTTTTATAGCATATCCTATCATATCAAACTGGAGCGTTCCTAAAACATTGGATCTGAAGTTTGACCTTCAGATGATGAATAATGACAATTTAGAATCAAAACTGTGTATTAAAAATTCATAGGTAAACATTGTATGGATGGCTTGCTAATTTATTGCTCTGCTGGTCCTGGTTATACCCTGTTGTTTCAATCCTGTATTAATTGGTGATGATTAGCTGAATATAAAATAAGACTGTGAATTCATAATTGGCCTCTCTCTTTCATTTTCTCTCTCTCTCCATTATTGTGATTTTTGCAAAGGAGTGGGTCACACTCTTCATAGCTGTGATTGGTGTAGCGGCCCATCCAAATTGCCAATTAACAATGTTCACAAAGCAATCAAGCTGGGCAGATGCAAAGGATGGAAATTAGCTTGCTTTTATTTAACAAGCTTAACTTTGGATCTGCTTTCCAGACAAAGAATTAGAATGTGGTACTATTTTTTTTGTTTTTTTTTTCTATTGACATAACGGTTATTCTACATCAACCCTGATTATATTTTAAATACTGTTAACTCACTGAGAAAAAGTTGGAAGGCACAAATTTTCGTTAAATGATACAGTAAGTGTGTGTACTTGTGAGGTTATATATCCATGTGTGGCATATTTTCCCCCCCATATCTTTAGTTCCTTGAAGTTTTTCCAAAAATCACTTTGCCTTTAAAGAGAATGAAGCAAGACGTTGAAACTATATACAGTACTACAGTAGGTATAACAATGTGAATGATGTTCTTACAGGCAAACAAGGCAAACTGACTAGAACAGCATTTCAGCAAAAGGTTGATTTTGATGGGTATATCATTAGGCCGAGATCCCTGAGAGTGGTCCGTAAACAAACAAATGACCTACCCCATTAGCAGACGATGGCACATACTGGCACCATTTCTGATTAACTACCAGCTTACAAAGGATTTATTGGGGCCACTTGTTCACGTTCACACAAGATCTCTAAGGCACCTGACACCTGACGGAATCAGATAATGTTTTGGTGATGGAGTTAAAAGAGAACACTATCCATCTACCAATTAGCAATACTAGACAAAGCCACTCCCTGCTGTGTGTATCTGGAGGAAAGGCCCGCTCTGTTTCTTTCTCTCCCTCAAATATCCTTTTTGTTCTGGTCCAACCCATAGTTCAGTTTCATAGAAAATTAAAACTAATCTTTAACCAACCAAAGCCTGGTTGCAGGTGGGACATTTCCGAGGGCACAAAAGATGTCACATGCAATGGTGCCCATCATTGTAAACATAAATAATCTTCAATGGGCCATGCAACTCGAGCAACCCAGCTCTAAGTATTCAGATTTGAGATTTAGGTTGACATACATCAAATATGTTTTTCTTTATGAATAATAGGTAAAACTACTGGACTCCACAATACTCACAAAGCACCTTACATCAGAGTGACCATGAATTTTCCCATTTCCATTCTTGATATTGCACATAGCCTGATGCCAATTCTTAATACAAATAGTCATTTCATGGACACACAAGCCTGGAATGAATAAAATTGGACAAGGAGGGTAGACCTGTTTCAATAATCACAGAAAATTTCCATCTGAATGAGCAGCTGTAGCCTTTACCATCTCAAGAGCTATGATAACTGGGGAGTTCAGTGAAGGGGTTCAATGACATATAGCTGTGAAGCACATTAGTTCAGCTCATTATTTTAGCATTGGAGCAACATCATTGCACAGACACACGCACACAAAGTAGAGAAGTGTGTTTCAACAGTCGAGAGTATGTGTGACATAAGTCAAGTTTTACTTTTTATGTATGTTGCCATAAACAGCACACCCACTGTTTATATGTCAGGCCTATGGCCTTTAATTAATTTCTTTTCTAAAGTGAACAAAGAGTGCAATCAGGGGTTATCATGGTAACAATAAAATAATCATGTGACATATTAGTATAAAAGAAAACAAAACCGACATGACTTTTCTTCTTAACAACAAATGGGTCATGCAGGATCTATTTAAACTGTATAACATTATGGGAGAATAAAAATGTCTGTGCAGCTAAGCACATCCTATTCAAATCAATTTTAAAGTTCTAACATATTCTCACTATGTGTAGGAATCTTAAAGGTGAAAAAGCATTAAAGAAAATGGGAAGGCATATGCTTTACATTGTTTCTTATCAGCTTAAAGGAGAAAGTTAACTATTCCTCTTTAGAATCATTTAGAGAAAATAAAATAGACAGAAATCTTGTTTTGACTTCAGTAGAAATGCAGATGTATTACAAAATGTAGTAAACTTGACCCAGGTTAAAATCATGAAACTGTCTTCACTCTTTTATTGCTGAAGGTCTCTATATTGTATATACAGGGCTCACCCATGGGGACCAAAGGCTTAGTTAGCAATTAAACAATTAAAATATGTACTTAATTCCAAACTATTAACACAACATGAAATTTTGTTATACTAATGAAAATAATAATTACGCAATAAACTAGCACCGTAATGATGATTGGAATTTCCAGTTACCGTTTAAAACATAATAAATGTAACCAACTGCTTCATTTTCCACAGAAAAAAACCTGTGATTTTCCTTTTTTTTTTTTTCTTCTTCCATTTTTTGATGTTGAATTTCTCATTTCAAAATGGAAAATCAGGCAGGTTTTCAGATTTTAGTTTTACAATTTCCAAAGGAAAATTCATCGGCTCTCTAACATATGGACCACCGAGGAAGCAATGCAATCTTGAGTGTTCTTTGGGAAATCTGATCGGGTGCTCTCTCTCTCTCTCTCTCTCTCTCTCTCTACCTCCCTCTCTGAGCACTGAACTGATTGTGTGTATGTGGCCACGAACGTAGCAAAGATAAAGCTGAGCAGAAAGTGGTGAGCAAGCTGGAAAATTGCAATGTTAATTTAGTTAGAACAAAAACATAATGTTACTGACTGATGACTGTTTCAAGGCCATGAGCCCAAATATAAAGATTATGCTTACTCTGCTGCATTTTTCTAACTGATACACTGCCAAGAATACTACACACAGTAGGAATAAACTTACACTGAATATTACACAGTAATTTAACACTCCTGTTGGAATTGGCAAATCCTGTAACATCAACAAATTTCATCTTTTCATTAAAAAAAATTAGTGTGTGATTTTTTTTTTCAAAGTGACTTAATAGTTCGCAAAAAAATCAAAATGTCTACACTACAAGTGACATTACAGTTTTGCAGAGTTTACAGGGGTAACAAGAACAGTTTAACTACAAAAATTAGTGCTTTATTTCGGCAGTTTAGTTTTTAGATTTTTTTTTTAAAGAAGCAAGAAGTCATATAAGCTGTTAGCGCATATTTTGTGCAGTTTTCTTTTTTTTTTGTGCAGATTTTTTTTTTAAATGTATTGTATAACAAACTTGTGCTTTCATTGTGATTTTGTAGTGAGTAACTGGCAACAAGGAAAAAAGTGTTAAGTTTGGTTACATATAAATAATGTGCCTAGTACAGGTATATGCCATACATGTGCACAGGCATCAATGGATCACATCCATGTCATTATAGAATAAAAAAATTCTGAATGAAAAGCAAGATAAAGTGAATGTGACCATGCATAAGGAGCACAAGAGCTTCTCGCACACAACACACGTATCTCATGGCACTTGATACATTCATCTTCTGAGTGTTATGGACTCATCTCTGTGCTTAATTTTCTTTCATAAATTCCTCCTGGGAAGTGCATCATAGCTCTGAAATACAGCAAAACAGTATGTGATAGTTAAAAGAATAAAGATGAGAAGAAATAATAAGAATAAGAATAAAGAGAAAATAATAAATAAATAAATAAAAACAATCCATAAATGTTTTGTTATGAATAGATTAAAAAACTAAATATAAGTCCAAAAATGGCTTTCTCATTTTGCAATATATACATAGAAATAAAAAAATAGAAAAGCAACAAAAATGTTAAGCTTTTAATTAGATCAACAGAAATGTTTGCCCTAAAGCATAACATTAATCAGCTGCAAAGCATTAATTAGTTCCCTAGCATTAATTAGCCGCATTAATATTTACTTAAGTGAAAGGTCCTCACAAAGGTAGTGAGACAAATGTGTGTGTGTGTGTGTGTGTGTGTGTGTTCGTGCACGTGTGGTGATTTTTCATCGTATTGATCTTTCTAATTGGAGTGTCTTGGTTAAACGATGGATCAAGGAAGTAGAGTGCAACGATATAGGAACTAATGGATACACTGAATTAATTATCCAAACATTCACAAGTGCGTTACTAAGCGAGAGCCAAAGTAAGAGTATTTTTCAGTAAATTTTGCTCAACATGAAGCTTTTGAAAAATGAGCCAAAAGACAGTTTTTGTGACGCAAGTGCTGATGGAAATGTGCTAAGAAAGGGCTATGGTGAAACTTGATCAAACCTTCTTACAAGTTAGGACGCTCATGGGAAATAAGCAGGGAAGATAAAAACATAAAACAAAATGCAGTATAGATTATGAAAACATAATATGAATTATGGGTGAAGAATATGTAAGCTTTGGGACTGCATTCTAATATTTTACCCTCACACAGGGATGTGGGAAAGGCTTTTTATATTGCGGGTGCAGCATACTGTACATAACACCACCTCTTATTAATGCTCAATCATCTATATTCATACACTGATAAGCCATAACATTAACACCATGTAGCATTACCACATTAACACCGATTATCAAATATACATCAGTAAACCAGTGACAGGATCATTGGCACGCAAGACTCACCCATGCCCGTAGGGACCAAAAGTCACCCTGCACTCCACAAACAAGTCTGATCCATTGAGGATGCACACCGCAACCCGTAGCACCACAAGGATCCGCTGCCAATGTTCCGATGCCAGACACCACAGCACACCTCCAGAGACCCTGCAGAGCCATTCCCCAGTGGCACAAGGGGAACCCAATGCCCAAAGTCGGTGTTTTTATTGTTGTTGCTGATCTGTGTATGTATGCAGTATATTGTTTTGAGACTTTATGTGGCATGAGGATTCTCAGCAAAATCCCCAGTGTTGTTTTTGACACTTTAAACATGAGTTCATGTGAGTCCAGCTGCACTGAATGGTGTTAATTCAACACGCAGGATTTGGCAGTGTTCTAAATGTCTATGACTGAAATATAAATGATGGGTCTGTTATAATGTGCTTGTTTTAATGCACTGTCTTGTAAAATATGAGATAAAATAAATGTTTTCAAAAAAAAAATTTTCAGCGTTTGATTTGATGGTAAACATGGCAACAAGAAGGTCTGCGGCTTAAGATCTGTACATATGCAATAACATTTTATGTCATCATCTTGGAGTAAATAGCTTATTGTCATTTCATTTTTATTTCTAGTAATAAGCTCTCTAAAAAAAAGCCACCTATATGCAGAACTCTTTTTCTTCTCTGCTTTTTCAATCACTGTCATTTTGACATTGAGATAATTAGATATATGTTAGAACGTTCTTAGCTACTCTACCTGATCAATCAAGGTGTATTTGTTTCTCAGACATCCTGACAGTATTTTTAGACCCTGGCTTATTTTATACTAAACCAGGTTTTATAAGGCTGCAAGCCAATCATCATAAACAATGGCCATAGGATCAACTTAGCAAAGGCAGCATTACTCAATCAATATCCATGTTCTGTTGACATTCGAAGTGAAAAGACAACCTTGAAGCTGGAGGAAAGCTGAAGAAAGCAACACTTTAACGATGTAAATGTTTTGCATAAACTTGTTGAGAGTAAGTAAGTAAGTAAGTAAGTAAGTAAATAAATAAATAAATAAATAAAGTGCAAGTTTATTCTATTGACATAAATATTCTCAGTGCAGTTCTCAGTGCAGTCCAGTAGGAAATTATGTAATACTATGAATAACATCAGATAACATAAGCATTACTGTCGTTAGCTGAAACTTTCTAGTGTATGTGGGAATTTTAATTATTAAAAAAAAATCTAAAGTAAAGAGTCCAAACATTTTAAGGTTAGGATTAGGAGGTTAAAAGGTGAAATATCTTTGCATATTGGGTCTTAAAGCATAAAGCCTGCTTTATTACCATATTTTTTTTTTTATTTAATATGAAATAATTAGAAACAAGCTGATATAAACTCATAAAATGAAACAATTCAACAGTATAATATGGTTCTATTTGTGTCTGATTCTTAGAATTGTAATCATATACATTTGCAGTAACCTTGAAGTTTCAACCTTGTTGGGCTGTAAGTCTAAGTGTCTCATATCTTAAAAAGAAACTTACTGACTTGTGTTATGACCCATATTGCAAAACAAAACTAAACGTTGTATCAATGAATAGATTTGCATGAATTTTAATATAAACTCTTTAGCTACAGTATAGGTCCACACATCCTTAAAGTATAATAATTTACATCAATTACATTTTATTTGTATAGTGATTTTACAAATGGAAATTGTAGCAAAGCAACTTCACAGAAAAAAAAAATTATGGATAGAAATTTGAAAAATGTATAGATGAAACAGGTTTTCTAAAAAATTCTATGAATTTTAAAGGAAACTGCAAAAAGAATTAGACTTACAAAGAAATTCATTTTTGAAATGAATGATTTAGGATAAACTGGCATTATGGATGTGACATTTTCACACTATGGTCTGAATGTCTAAATCAGTCCAGACTCCATCAAGTCTGTTAAGTATGTAATTTTAGCATAAAACACTGTAAGTAGTAATTATGAAAAAGATTACTCTGAAATTATTAAATCAGCAATTACTGAAAAAAAAGAGTTATAACTCACTTCTTAGCATAATTACACTTTGCACATTCTGTGTAATTTCTATATTTTACATATATTTTATTTTAATTGTATTTTGTCTTATCGTAAATTTGTAGATTTCTACGTCATCTCAAAATTTCTAATTGTAAATTTTTTAGTGCAATTTTCTTTTATTGTAAAAAGTAAAATATTTCTATCTTCCTATCCTATCTATTTTTATTTTTTCTGTTTAGGTCACAAACAGCACATCATGCTGTACAGTATATTGTTGTTTACTGTATGTGACAATTTAAATTTAGTTTGAATTTGATTACTCCTGAGACATTTCCTCTCTTGTTGTGTGTACTTTGCATCATTCTTTTGTTGATGATTTTTCACTGTGTTTTTTTGACACTCAGAATTGACTTTACTGATTAATGTACAATTAGTCAGTATGAACAGATGTAGCATTATTAGTGTATTAGTGTATGGTTTGCTATGAACCTTATGAAGTATACCTACTGTACTTGTCCCCCATAATTCGGTTGTGTTTTGCATGGAAGTGCCATTATAATCTTTATAAACACCAACACAAACTGACAATGCTCTAAAGAAGAAGAAGAGAAAAAGGCATTTACACACGCAAGTTTTATTTTCATTCCTACTGGTCTGGCACAACAAGTCCAGATTGGTGTGAAGTATCTCTCTCATGGCTCAAACACAAGGTTTTAATTGCAGCACTTCCAGGAGCACATCGAGAATGGTCACATGCCCGAATGATGTAGCTAATTCATTCTTAAAGTTAATGATCTATTTTACATTTACCTCCTGTGGATGTCAGATGCTGTCAGTGCCTGAAGTAGAGGACACAATGCCCAAATTTAGCCAGTGCATTACATTTGGCAGTCTCTAGGTGGTGTGGGTGGATGGCATGGAAGTGCTCTGATAGGGCATTGACTGCGGAGGCAGAGGGCACGGTCCTTTTTCTGTGTGGAGAATTGCTTTGAACATCCAAGCTTGGCAGAGCCTCACCTTTTTCACCCCAGTCAAGAGGAGGTTTAATGAGGATGGTCAAAGAGGGGGAAAATAGGGCTAGTGGTCAATTTCCTGGAGGAATTAAAAAGAGAAAGGAAAAAGGAAAAGAAGGCTAACTGCAGAATGTTTCCCTTTTATTAACCCTTCTGTTCTGTTTGGGTCAAACTGACATGTTTTTGAATTGTCTCTAAAAGTGCAAAAGTGTAATGTACTGTATGTAATACATGTAATGTATGTATGTATTCTTACCAAATGAAACTTGGGGATAAATGTGAAACATTTCTTATACTGTAGATATTCATTCTTGTTACATACTGTAATCATACAAAACCATACACTATATACAGTTATTCTCTTGGATCTATATTTGCATGCAGAATGAACTGATCTATGCGCTTCTACATCTATTACATTTATTACCTAATAAAACGGACATTCCAAATCACATAGCTTTCTATCCATTTGCCCCGTAGCAGGGGATGCAAACTAGGACACAACACCTGTTCAAAACAAGCAACAGAACAAGTATGCTCACTGGATGACTAAACAATTTATCATTTCTATCATTTGATTGAGCGTGTGGCCAATTTTCCATTTAGACCTTATTGCAATACTCCGATGATGTGCTGTGCCCTGCTGTTTGTGCATAATTTGTGCTTCCAGGTGGTAGCATTAATTTTTATGGCATGCTGTCTTCTCGAGAATGTGAACATGTCCTGTAAAATGAAGGTAACCTTTTATGTGGTGCTGATTTCGTAAACATAAATAGCATTAATGTTAATACTGCATTTATGTTGGTTTTAACTATGTAATGATGGACTCGCAATTTCAAAGCCTCCATAAATAAAATCACGTCATACACTCACCTTTACCATTCTGTTTAGAAACCAGTTATGAGTTAATTAGCTTTATATTTGTGGTCATTATATTCATTCATTCATTCATTCATCTTCTATATCACTTACAGGTTTGTGGGGCCTGAAGCCTATCCCAGGAGACTTTGGGCATGAGGAGGAGTACACGATGGGCAAGGAGGCAATCCTTCGCAGGGCAATCGCAAACACTATGGGCAATTTGGAATTGCCAATTAATGCCAATTAATTTGCAGCTTTTTGGACTGTTGGAGGAAACCAGAGCACCTGGCAGAAGCCCATCAAGCACAGGGAGAACATGCAATTTACCCTGTAGGTGCATGGCCACAGTGCTAAACACTACTTCTCTGTACCACCTCGAAGAAGGTTTTCACTCTATTTTTACACCCCTTTTTTGGGATTTGACTTTTTTGGGATTTGACTTAGGAATGGTTTTTCATGCACAGTGCCTGATTCCCTGATTTCAAATAGTTCAATCTTTGTGTCATCATACCAGAGTATTTTGTTTCTCATGGCCTGAGAGTCCTTCAGGGGCTTTTTGGCAAACTCCCAGCAGGCTGTCATATGCATTTTAGTGAGGAATGGCTTCTGTCTGGCCACTGTACTATAGAAGCCTGATTGGTGGACTGCAGAAGTGAAGCTTGTCCTTCTGTAAAACTCTCATCTCCACAAGGGAACTCAGCATCTCGTTTACAGTGGTCCTTGAGCTCTTGGTTACCTGTCTGATCCAGGCCTTTCATCCCCAGATTGACTGAGCAGACAGATCTGGGAAGACTATTAATTGTTTCCAAATCTCTTCCAAATTTGAGAATGATGGAGGCTATCGGACACTTTTGGGTGTCCTTCCCAAGATCTGTGTCTTGAGACAATCCTGTATTCTCTCAACCTTTTCACTCTGACACACACCATTTACACTGACACACCAGCAAACATTTGGACGTTTGATGACCGTTGAAATGACGTCCAACACGCCCCATCATGGTTGAAAAAGAGTTTCAAAATGAAGGTTGAACATTGTGTTTGACGTTATCTGATTCACAACAGCTGTCATAAACGGTCGTCAATCGTACAAGTTTTTGCTTGGAGGGTATTTATTGAACAACACTTAGCTAAAAGACATGTTAGCTAAGTAGACATATACAAACGTATCTGAATAAATTTTTAGGAATTTTTTAACAACTAATGCCATCTTACCGCGACTGGTTTTGGCCAGGGACACGATGTTGCTTTCGGACCAATGTTTGCTGGGACCTTATATAGACAGGTGTGTGCTTTTTCTAAATTATGCCCAATGAATTCAGTTAGGCTCCAGAGAAATTATAGAAACATCTCAAGGACCACTGATAGGAGTAGGATGTACAAGAGTTCAATTACAAGTGTCTCAACAAGGGATCTAAGTACTTAAGTAAATGAAATATTTCAGTCTTTTCTAATTAACAAAACACTCCAAAGACCTATTTTTACTTGGTCCTCGTGAAGTTTTGTGTAAAGAATGATCAAGGGAAAAGGATTTAATTCCATTTTTAGACGAGTGTGAAACCTAACAAAATGTGGAAAACTTGAAACTTAATAAGAAGCTAAATGTTTCACCAAAGACTTCTATTATGGTTAATCTTTTATTGTAAATGCTTGTGTGCAAAATTAAATTTTTTCAAGCAGCAAAGGAACAGAAAAGCTTTGTTCATGTGTAAGGCTGTAGCTATCGAATATTTTAGTGATCGAGTATTCTACCAAAAATTTTATCGATTAATCGAGTAATCGGATAAAATTGACTTTTGCTTAATTAAGCAGCAATGTAAAATATATAAGAGAAACAAAGATTAATTGGTTTTCTTTTTAGAAATGCATACATTTCTAAAAAAAATGCATACAGCATTTTATCAAAAATGAACATTGTCATTATTCACATTACAATGAATAGCTTAAAGTTAAGTGAGATGAATTAAGTGCATTACAGTCCCATACATTCTTATTTTAAAGCCTTTTCTCAGATGCAAAAAAAAAAAAAAGGGTATTTCAAATGACTTTAAGTATCAAAAAAAAATTTTGGCCTCGATCATTTTTTGTAATCGAATTACTCGAGTTACTCGAAGAATCATCAAGTATTTGGGATTCTTTAAAACTAATTTGTTTATCATCACTACTTTCTTCTGTAGTGACTTGCAAATGAGATTACTTGGAGCTCTTTCAGTTTAAAATATATGTTCTATAGTATGTACAGACATATTTATATTTTCCCTTAATGAAAATGAAAGATAGACAAAACAAGCATGATAGTATTAAGGCTGGACATTTATTATACCTGTAACAGTGTCATGTACAGGTTTTTTTTTTTAGGTGGAAAATAGAACTGTGCATAAGTCTTGAGTCACCTCTAAAATTTTGAGCCAGACTGATGACAAATCATTAGATCAGTGATTAATATACTGGTGATGCTGAATACTGAGTGGTTAGAAGAGGCGAGAGGGGAAATGAGGTCGCTGCTGAGGTTGTTACATAAACAACTAAATTTTAGATTGCACCTTTAGGCACTTTGAAGCAAAACAATAAAACTTCTGTTCCTATTTCTTTAATTTAACCTATATGATTTAGTCAAGCTTGACATAAAAAATTAGCAGTGGTTCAAGACTTTTGAACAGAACTGTACATGCTCATTACTGTTAGCTGACTAGCTTGTTCATTAAAATATATATATATATATATATATATATATATATATATTGTAATGATTATTGTGGTGACATGTTGCCCCACTTTAAACTTGCAGATTGTTTACTTATTTATTTATTTTTTATAAATAAACTCTAAAGACATTTCCTGGAACATCAGAAGTTTCGAAATGCTTAAACCAGACCATCTGGCACCAACCAAAATGCCACGGTTAAAGTTACAAAGCTCACACTTTTTCTCAATCTCAGTTTTTTGATGGGAACATAAACGGAAGCACTTCATCTGTATGATTTTATGCATTGTGCTGCTGCTCCTGCTGTGTGTGTGGATGTGTATGTGCATGTGTGTGTGCTGCAGTGCAGCTTAGTGTAGTCAGTGTGGAGTAAATCAAGGTTAATAAGAGTTATATGATTAGACATCTCACCTTCAAATCAGAATCAAATATGGAGCAAGAACTACAGTACATTGAGTTGATTTACTGTATATTTGAGCATCTTCACATGAAACCAAATAAAATAATAAATAATCTAGAGAGCTAACATTGGCGCTTTTCCCATTTTAATGGTAAATCATGTAGAAAAACAGGAGGTAAACCTTTACATAGTTAAACTGAATACACTTGGGTGTCATGAATCACTAATTAATCATTTCAGTCATCCTTCACACCACACTCTATTGTTCATCTTAAATGTGAGTACATGGTTGCTTTGAAAAAAAAAAAACAAGGCCAGCAATTGCAGCAGCCTCAAGGTGGAGAGAAACCAATAAGGACCTCATACAACCCTGAAAACTTATTATTATACATAAATATATTAATGTATAATCTAAGGGGACAAATAAAGACCAGCCATTTACAGCTCTTACTTATTGCAAGGGCTGACATGTAATTCATGGAGGGATACAGTACGTTGTGAAATAAATTGGTCACCAACCATTACACCATATTGTTAATTAAAAATAGAACATTTATCTTGGAAACATGTACTAATTTAAAGCTTTATAACCTATGATCTGTTTAGTGAATAGGATACATTTGAATAAGTATTTGCTCACTATCAGGGCAGCATGTATTTTATTTAAATACCAACACTTACATATTCTAAGCAAAGCTTTATCTAATTGCTAAAAACCTCATTATTGCTATATCGAGCATGCATTCTGCTTTGTGATTGTTGTCATTTCATATTAATTGGTAATACTGAACCGTTTTTGACCGGCTAAGAAAAAAAGGGTTTATATAAAATATTTCCATTAAGCATTGCTGGAATTTTTGGTTGAGAGCTATTATTTATGATGAGGGAGTTGATGATGAGGGAGAATTTTTCAAAAACTTTCAGTTGGGTTAAGGTTAAGACTCTATTGTTGCGAATTCCTCATGCTCATGGAACCACTCTTTCACTATTTGAATCCCATAAATCTCGGCATTGTCATCCTGCCATACAGTGCATCCGGAAAGTATTCACAGCGCATCATCTAAACTGAGCGATCAGGGGAGAAGGGCCTTAGTCAGGGACTTAATCAGGAACTTAATCAGGCCTATATAGTAGAGTGGCCAGAGATTCTCATCAGACCTGAGAATTTTGTTTCTCATGGTCTGAGAGTCCTTCAGGTGCCTTTTGGCAAACTCCAGGTGGGCT
>JAQMYJ010000021.1:9478641-9493175 GCA_030014305.1 Clarias laeviceps
AAACAGGATGCGCCTGAGCTCAATTTTGCAAAGGCTGTGAATACTTATGTACATGTGCTTTCTCAATTTTTTTTTTAAAATAAATTTGCAAAAAATTTAAGTAAACTTTTTTCATGTTGTCATTATGGGGTGTTGTGTGTAGAATTCTGAGAATATTTTTTTTTAATTCATTTTAGAATAAGGCTGTGACATAAAATGTGGAAAAAGTGATGCGCTGAGACTTCTATCCGGATGCATTGTACATGTGATAACCTGGTCATTCAGTACATTCAGGTCGTCAGCTGACTTCATTTTATTGCCACATAACATTGCTGAGTCTAGACCTCACCAACTAAAGTAACCCCAGATCATATCACTGTCTCCAGAGACTTGTACACTACATGACTCTTAACCATTGCTCCAAAGCCCAATCTTTATGCTTCCTTGTAAATTAGTCCCGCTAATTTACACACATGGCTGTTTAGTACTAATCATGTGAGTTCGCATCACATGGTGTAGATTTCTAGGCTCAAATTTCTAGGTTTTAATAATGTGTTGGACAGTTCATAACTCAATTCCAGTCATTCAATAAATCTCATTAGTAGCTTTCTTTGCTTGTACAGTAAAATATTTTCACACATTTTTTGACATATATATATTTTTTTTTAAATGGAGCCCTTTTTGCCAGACTGAGGATGAGTACGAGTACTTTTGGGTGCTTGCCAATATTGATTACCCCATATCTGAAGCATAACCTCGAATGCACCTGCTATTGCTTTGCTTGTGTGTGAACCCTGAAACTGCTTTACATGTAGGGCAACTCTGCAAAGTAAAATCCTCATCAATTCACCATGCAGTTGAGCCGATAAACCATGGGTTGACACTGCTAGTCTAAATATCAGTGATGAAGTTAAATGTCCTGCTACAAGGCTTTTAATGTTGTTTGAAAGACTTTTTATGAAATATACATGAAATAAAATATAAATATATTTCTAATTAACAGTAAATGCATTGCTTCCAGGGTCCTGGTTCGATTCCCATCTCTGTGTGCATGGAGTTTGCATGTTCTCCCCGTGCTTGGTGGGTTTCCTTCGGGTACTCCGGTTTCCACCCACAGTGCAAAGACATGCAGATTAGGCTAATTAGTGCTCCCAAATTGCCCGTAGTGTGTGTGAATGAGTGTGTGTATGTGTGTGTATGTATGTCCAGGGTACTCTATACCCCACCTCATGCCCTATGTCTCCTGGGATAGGCTCCGGCCCCCCGCGACCCTGAATACAGGATAAAGCGGTATAGACGATGAGTGAGTGAGAGTCAGTCAGTAAATACTTTGTAAGTGAGCTTTTTTTACCTCCTGATAATAAACCCTGCTCCCATTGCATTTTTTCCATGCCCAGATATATAGTTTCACTTTATCCTCTCATCAACGTTGTCAACAACAACAAAAGCTGTGACACTGCTGTAAGTGAGGAGTTACATCATTTGACATAATGTGTGTCCAGCTCTGCTGAAAAGTGGTATTGATGCAATAGTATTGGAACAGTTTTATGTGTCAGACTAATACAGTACATGATAGCGGCATCAAAATACGTGCACCCTAGTGGTTTTAGAAATAAGACGCTACTCTTTGCATCAGTTGAAACATTAATCACTGCAGTATTTACCCAAAGACTACTTCTCTAAAGTACTTGTATATTTAAACCCAAATGGCAGGCAGGTAAAGTTAACAGAAACAAAAGTTATGTTCGAAACTGGAATTGCACTAGGGTGCCAGACAAATAAAAGTACACCACTTACGTTTGATACAACAAAACAAATAAAAGTAACAGCAGGTGAGTGATGGCTGTGGGATACTGCCTGTCTTCCTGGGCAAAAAGCCTCAAATCCCAGGATACCATGTAACAGTGCCAGATGCCAACCAGCTCCTCTACAGTGCTCACTCAGAGATATGTGCTCAGCCACAGAGAGACTATGAGAGAGAACAGACTACTTGCTGTGCTCGGAGGAAACAGAGAATAGTAAAAGAGAAACGGTTCATTTATGTCGATAGTTCCTGGAAGTATCTTCTTAAAAGGTGTAGTGTCTCCAGGTCTGTATAGGAAATCCAAGATAATCTCACAATCATTATATAATGTATGATTTATACAAGCAAAGAGGCAGTGCTGCTCAGCAGTTAAGGCTCTGGGCTACTGACCAGAAGGTTATATATTCAAATCTCATGACCACCAACCAACCAGTGCTGGGCCTTTGAGCAAAGGCTTTATCTTTCTCTGCTCCAGGAGAACTGTACCATGGCTGACCTGGTGCTCTCACCAAAGTCCCTCCAGCTTGAATATGCAAAGCAAAATATTTCATTGAACTGTACACATGAATTCTTTCTTTCTTTCTTTCTGCCTGCTAAGCCAACTTGAATACAAACTACATAAATTTGTTTATGGTTATTGTAAAAGCTTAGTCAAAAAAGATTTGTCATACATTACCTCTGTGATGCATTAAATATAACAGCATAAAATCTTCAGTATGTAAGCCTACAAAAATTTTCTTTTCCAAAAGCATTGTGATCTAAAATTTGCCTTCAGTTAATTTTAGCCTGGACAGAATGGTGGCACAGGAGGATTTTGTGGAGCGTACTCTAATCCCCCTCTAAATATGGTCACCTGCTGGTTCCTTTCCACCCACTCTCTCTTATCCTAAAACAACTTTACAAACTGCTGTTCATGCTACATCACAGGACAAATCAATACACTCCAGATGAAAGCACTGTCCACCTCCATCTACATCCATGAACTTACACGTGATTGGCTAACATCACTGTCATCAAAGGGTAATAAAAGTATGACATCCTTCCACCCATAAAACATGGCTAATTTTGTTCCCTTAACCACCAGCCATGGTTTCATCTGGCTCCAAGTTTGGAGTTTGTTTGTGATTGTTGTTTTGTGAATACTTCAAATTTAGTTTCCTCTGAGCTCATGAGTTTCTTTCAAAAAAAGAATTAAAAATAAATAAAATAAAACTAAATTTGTAGGGGGGTTACTACTATAAATTGTCCAGTGCCTTACGATATTTTGGCAATCCCAAATATTACAATATATTGAAAAATACATAAGGAATTGCCGCTTTTCATATATTGAGAAATATATATCTTAATGTATGTAATTTTATATTTAACAATATACTTCATAATATATTGAATTTGATTAAATATATCAATTTCTTTAAAATATGCTTATGCAATATGCTTATGCATGAAACACAAGAGACACATGAGAAATATTATAGTTTTATTAAACAAAAAAAAATCCTCAAATAGCAGCATACAGTGATGAGCGACAACAAACACCACCTGAGACCAGTCAGTGTCCATACTGACCTTTGTCCACCACAACATTAAAATCAGCAGGTTAACAATATTAAAAATATTACAGTTTACTAATATCACCAATTTGTAAATCGAGCCCATGCGGAAAAATAAATACATAGATGAAAAACTTAAATGTGCAAACTATAATATACAGTTTTTATTGTGTAATACATTTTCAATTTATACAATATAACAGACAACAGCAAAATCTGGCAAATCAAGACACTAAATGATACTGATACAAAATCCGGCACACAAGCTGACAGATATTAGGAGTGACACTGCTCAACTCAAAATATAATTTATACAGGAGTTACACAAATTCTAGAGCAGTTTGACAATCTTCCAATGAAAAGAATCAGTCAAAAAGGAGATGAAAATTTTTAAAAGGGAAAATTGGTTGCTTGCTGTATGTAAGGGCTACAGGAACGGGTCTGGAAAAGTTCTCTCATCGCTAAATCAGTCTTCTCTTGTGGTGGATATCCAACAAGTTTGTCCAAAGTCTGCAACTTCTGAAGCTGCTTAGTATCTAATGGAACAAAATAAATTTATTAAAACACTTGGGATTTACCTAAACACCATTCCCAACTGTCTGAAGGTTGAGAGGTGGCCTTGAGCTTGCTCATATGGGCTGGTGTTTACCTGACTGATGATGTGGTGCTGATGGAGACTCCAAAACATTCTCCTGCAGTTTCTTAAATTCTTGTTCTCCTCGAATGCTTCTGAAAGAACCCAGTTAAAGCAAAGTGTATATAATTACCAAGATAACCTTTCCACAAACATATTGGTCTTTATTTATAGAATATAATTAACTGATGTCTTTAAAGTTATATGTTCTGGTAATTACTGTTAAACACTGAACACTCTATAATAAAACTACTGGTTTTCAAAAAAATCATGCAGTAACATTAACTTACTATTTTTTTTATTTTAAAAGAAACGGTAAAAAGTAACTTAATATGTCAAACCACACTGGTTAACTTAGGACCAGCCTAATAATAATAATAAAGCTGTAACCAGCTGACTGATTTTTACCATTAAAAACAAACAAATAAAAAACAAAACAAATTTCAACCTCACAAGTGTTAGTTACCTAGACATGCTAAACCACATGCTAAACCAACCACAGGTAGAATTTGAATTCACACTGAGACCTGACGATGCCCTGCACATTTCTCTAACACACTAGCCACTTAAACATTTGCAGGCTTGGAGCGTGTGTGGGAAATTATGTCTTTATTAAAATCTACACTGTAGGCTTAATTGGGTTGGCCATGAGACAATGTTGAACATTCAGTCATAAAAGTATAATCAAAAATGGGTTTGGCCTTAAATGATAGGATAAGATGAGATAAGTGTATACAGAAATCACTGAACACAAACATTATCTCGTTGCTTCACTTCTTGATAAAAATATTCTGTATATTTTATTTTAGTTCTTTGTTGGTAATGACATTTGTACAGAATGTAAAGAAAGTTTGGCATTCGCCAGTTTAATTTTAATAAATTCAATATTATTTATATCCATACATGGTCCATCCATATATTGTAATATATTAATAAATATAAGCACTAGTTTCCTATATATGGAAATGTATTATTTAATATATTGTATTATATTTTACAATATATTGCCATATTTTTTTTCCGTAAGGGAAAACACTTACTGATATAAAAAATATGAATTAAATAATAATATGTAATATACTCACTAGCCACTTCATGAGGTAGCACTGAGATGGACCCCTTCTTGCCTTCACAACTCCCTGAGATCATCAATGTGGCGCAGATTCAACAAGGTGCTGAGCATATTCCTTAGATTTTGGTCCTATTGGCATGGTTCCACCACATACCGAATGTGCCCTACTGGATTGAGATCTGGCGACTGTGGAGGCCAGTTGAGTACAGCAACTTTGTGACATGCCATGTTATCTTTTGGCCATAAAGGCATGGACATGGTCAGCAACAATACTCAGGTAGGCTGTGGCATTTAATAAACAATGCTCAATTGGTACTAAAGGGCCCAACGTGTACAGTACCAAGAAAATATCCTCCACATCATTACACCATCACCAGCAGCCTGAACCATTGATAGAAGGCAGGATGGATCCATGCTTTCATGTTGTTTACACCAAATTCTGACACTTCCTTCAGCATAAAATGTGACTTATGAGACCAGGAAATGTTTTTCCATTCTTCTACAGTATTGTCCAATTTTGGTGAGCCTATTTGAATTGTAGCCTCAGTTTCCGTTCTTAGTGGACAGGAGTGGCACCTGGTGTGGACTCCTGCTGCTGTAGCCCATATGCTTCAAGATTTGACATGTTTGACATGTGAGTGTATATTAATAATACACTAAAGAAACCTACTAGAGTTGTTGGACTTTCAGCTGCTCCCATCGAGGGGTCGCCACAGTGGACCATCCAATCCAGACGCAACTGGGCACGGGTTTTACACCGGATACCCCTGCTGATGCCTGATGCCTCCAGTCACAGTATGACTGCAGATCAATCCGTGCTATCCTTTATCACCCAAATGAAGATGGGTTCCCTGTTGAGTATGGTTTCTCTCAAGGTATCTTCCTACTGCCATCTCAGCAAGTTTTTCCTTGCCACTGTTGCTGTCGTCCTCGGCTTACTCATCAGGGACAGTCTTATCATTTTGATTCATACACATTCACATTTCATACAAACTTAAATAATTCTTTTGATTGTGTAAAGTTGCTTTGCGACAATGTCAATTGTCAAAGCGCTATACAAATAAAATTTAATTGAATTGATTAGACCCAACCCCATTTTATCCGGGCTTAGAACCGGCACTGGATCCAGTGGCTGGGGTTCGGGCATTGTACCCCATACATCGGGAGTTTGAACCCGGGCTTTCTGTAGGGAGGCCGAGAAACCTACTGTACCACTGAGCCACCAATGCCTTAAATAAACCCACTAGAGTAGCTTGGTTTATTCAAAGACATAATGAGGAGAAATATCTAAGATTTTTGGTGTTTTTATTATTTTTATTTTTATTATTTTGCCTATTAAATCTCTGCCTTAACAGATTTGGATGTTTCATTCAATTTAGATTTAAGGCTGCTACATTATACCTCATGAAAAAGAGAAAAGAAGGCAGAAATTTGGACATGCAGGATGGACTAATGGGGCTCTTTATGGGGCTCTTTTAGGGAGATGAAAGGGTGCTGAAGAGTACTCTTCGCTTTCTCTTTCTCTTCTTACTTCTTTTCGCCTTTCTCACACACAGCTTTTACAGCCTTAGCTACACACACACACACACACAAAAAGAGAGAGAGAGAGAAAGCTTTCTTTAAGCCAAGCGCCTCTCTAATGTTTATATAAGATTTGTGAAGCTGATAGCAGTCTCTGAGAGCATTCGCTCAGATAAGAGTTTCATTTTCTCAGACATCTTGTATCAATCCAAGCAGAGCTTTGTCTTATCCCGACAGATGCAAAAGAGACACTGCCTTAAATCCCACGTTTATTGTTTAAATAAATTTTCCCTGCTAGACAAGATGGCACTGATAAGACGTTGCCTAAAATGCTATTCTTTCTCTCCATTCATCCATTTATATATTTATATATATCGAGACTCGCTTGTCCTCTTCTCTACTGTTCTTGGTCCCAGTCCTGCCCACAAGTTTTATTTGAGCTAGCACGCTTTTTTTGTTTTTAGATTTATCTCTCTCTAACTCCCTCCGTAACTCCCTCCGTCAGCAGCGCAAATAAATTCGGGTCATGCAGTAAGATTTAATCCAGCTGTCCTGAGGGATCTCCGCTGAGTGGAAAGAGAGTGCTGCTATTGTACGGGATCACTAGACAGACCCTGAGGCGCAGCAACAACACTCCACTGTATTTTCAGATATTGCGGTAGATTTTCAGAAAATAAACTACATCTTTTTGTTCGGTGTGGAATATTTAGGTATGTAAAGAGATCTGAATTGAACACCTGTGGTTACTCTATATATGTGTCTCAACCAGACCTTGTTTCACAATTAAAAACATCTTCAAAAGGTTAAGAACAGACTAGGTTAGGGCAAAAAGTAAGGTAAGAAGCATAATAATAAAAAATAATAAACTCTTAAATGCAGCAAAATATCTGCTCGTTATAATTTATTCTAATTTTATATGGGATCAGGTTGCTGCAGGAAATGTATCTGACTGGAAAATGAGACTCCGGCCCAACTAATCTCTCATTCATTCTGCAGATTTCTGGAGTGTAACATTTTGGGTGACAAATTATAATAATTGAGAATGGAGCAAATTTGAACAATTGTAGCAGGGCTGAGTGTGTAAACAGTGCCTCTAATAACCATTCTGCATCACAATCAACAATGCAGTGTGGCACAGCTGCGTCTGCGGGTCACCTCTGATTAGCATGTAAACATGTTCTCAGACAAACCATCATTATATCCAACAGAAGTGTTTTTTCTTACTTGGCAATAGAGATCTGTATAGATATTATGACATAATTTCCAATGATCTTTAACAATATATAGATCTTCTTCATCATACCGGATGTCACTGCTCTCATATACGCATTATTCGCTTTCCTTCATAATGGCATGTGGATGGTTGTGGCATGACTTTAATGTACTCGAAGCATGCGTAGTTACTTTCTCTTTTTAACAGTTATGATCTTCTCTGCTGGCACCTTTTCCTCAACTCATCTTGGCAGTATTGAAAGACTAAATCTAATAACAGTCCAAACCCTGACAGCCCTATGCAGACACTCTTGGGTTTATAACGAATATAAATCCATAAACACTCATTTTTATTGCTGAAATATCATCGACTTCACAGAAGCAGACACAAAGTAACCTTGGCAAGCCTTAAATTTGTTCACAGCACTGAAGTGTACCCTGGTGTCAGGTTGCTAACTTTATGTATAATGCATTGAAACAGACATTTGTATTTGCATCACCGAGTGCCTCTTATGTTGCAAACTTTGGAAATTTATTTTGCTTTGTTTGATAGGTTGCAAAGTTGCATCATTTTTTATTTTTTTTACTTTTTGTGAGCTAATGCAGGATCAGAGCAGCGGTAATAAATATATTCTGAATTTTGCTGTTTTAAGGGTTGTGAAGTGCATCTTAATAAGTTAGAATATAGGGGAAAGAAATTTTCTCATAATTTAATCCAAAAAGTGTTTGGATTCATTACACATAAAGAGAAATAGTACAAGGTTGTTGCTTTTTTCCTTAATTTTGATGACTATGGCTAATAAAGCTAATGTAGATTCTAACACAAGGCTGAATCCCAAATTCCTTTCTCCTCCTAATCTAGGGCACTTCATGGCTTTTGGAACAAGAGATTGTACACCCTAGTGCAATAGATTTCCGTTTAGGATATTTGGGATTTAACCCCTGAACAAAGATGTTAACGGAGCTGATATTATAAAGCAGAAAAGTTTAAATATATAGTGAAACTTATGAGATTTACAGGATCTCCATGGTTTATTCTTTTCACTTTTTGGCTACACACTAGCAGTACAAATTTAAAACCACTTCCACATCTTATAATTACACTAATTGTCAGTTGCCAGCTTTGCCAGTTGCAGTTAGTTAGTTCTGCCAGTTGTGGAAAGATAAGAGAAAAATAACTGGTTAAACAAACAAATCATAATCTGTTTGATAATAAATGTGGTTTGTTCTGAATATCATCATGTGATAAGGCCAAATCGCAGCTGTGGTGATATTCAGCACAACAGCACTCCTGTGTCTCCTTAGTAAGCACTTCTAAGTAGCTCCGAATTGCCTTTGAAAAATTCATGATGCGTTTTTATCTTTCGTTACAGATACAGTAGTTAATGTAAGCATGTGTGTTCACCAACACACTGTAGCTGACTAATATCCAGTGTCAAAGGTGTCATGCAGAAATCCATGTTTTCAGATATGTTTTTATTCCCTCTTTTACCTTCTAAGGACACACAGTCAAATAGAGGGGTATCATAAGGCTTTGGCTAATTCGCTGGGATAGAGACATCAACACACTAATGAACACAGGCAGGTGTTATATTACAGGCGCACATGAAATGACTGACCCTGTCTCCTGGTAATCTATCCATTACACATTGCACTTATGAAATGCCAAGAGCCAGTTAATTTAGTAAATATTGCTATCCTGATTCTGCAAAGGTTCCTGAAGGGACTGGAATAATTTAATTATTTTTTATAGCTATTTTTCTTCTAAAGTTTTTTGGGTGATTAACTCTTTTAGCCCACAGTAGTTCAGGCCAGAATGTTCTTGTTGCATTGAATGGTATGTTAAGTGGTAAAAAGATGCTGTAGCATATTTTAGATTATAATGATGTGTACACCATTGGGACATTATAACAGTGCTAGTTGTATAGATTGTGGGTTATGAAAACATAACTTTTTTTTTCACATTTTCTACAAGTTGTATAGTAAACCTGAGAAATTAAGATGAAGTTGCTTCAAAACTGAGGTCAAACAGCATTATGTATAAATTTCAAGTTGGAAATACACAATGAGCTTTAACTTCATATTTTAAATGAACTTGGCGAACATGAGCATATGTTGTTTTTTCTTATGATGGGTTTCACAGTCTATATTTACAGGATATTCCTAAAACACAATTGCTTAAAATGCATAGCTTGGCATGAGTACAGAAGATTAGTCTGTTCAACTAAAACCAACTTGTTGAAAACAACAGCAAAGCGGTAAATATCTTTGTTTACTGTACATTTTTAAGTGTATAATACACAAGTTGATTCTTCATGCATTGGTTTGCTTTAACTTTAAATCACATATTCATGATTAAGCAATTTACATACAAAAAAAATATCCAATTAATAACAGTTTTTTTTTCATCACCTTATTTCCTAGTCCTTTAGGGCACCATTTCTCATTTCAAGTATAATAAATTGGGCATTACCTATAACAATACATGTTTCCCTGGTATATTCGTTTAATTCATAAAGGCCTTAATGGTAGACAACTGAAAAATGGCCATACATGGTGAACAAATAATGAACTGGTACAGTGCAGTAACTAGATGGGTAACCCAAGTATCTCTTGAGTTTGGTTTGGTACAATATGTTTTTATTTTATCTAGCTAAGGTATTTGGTAGAAAATCAAACAGCAAGTATCTGTAATCTGATCTTTTGTGAAACAGACTTGTTTGAAGCAAGGAAATCATACTATATTTAAAAGTCTATCAAAATCAAACTTAAATTAAATTTTCACACTTTTTTTTTATTAATCATCTTTGAACAACATTGTATAATAACTCAATTCAATTCGGTTTTGCCCTTTTATAGACGTTCTTGCCTTACTCTTACAATAGACAAAAATTTAATTTATAGAACAACCAAGTCTATTATTTTATCAATTTATCCTATAATGAGCAAACCAGAGGCAACAGTAGTGATGAAGAACTTGCTGAAATGACTAAAGAGTAAACCCATCCTTAATTATGTAATAGTGAGAATATAAATAAACAAAACCTTACAAAACTAAGTGCAAAAGCACAATAGTACAACAGGAAATAATTTTTAAATGAAGGCCACTTTGTTGAGATTTCCAGCTGTTCACTGATCAAGACTTGGTTACAGACCTGTTCCTGGTGATTTAAGTCCCGGACTAACTGGAGCTTCCCTATTAGCACATATACCTCTGGCCGCTGTTGACCCAATAAAAAGCTGGATCTTGCACTAGAGATGAATACAAAGCAGATATGCCATCAGTATGTGCAACACTGCTCTCACCAGTCATCCCGTGAGGTGAACCATTCTAAAAAAATATGATTTCTCACAAAAATAACTACTGGCTAGAAGATAAGATACACACCGAATTAAAGTACAACTCGTAAAATTCTTAATTCACTGCAGTATTGTGTGTGACCGAAGGTATTTGACAAGCATGAAGTCTTAAATTAATCAGACATTATTTATTGCATAAGATCCAGACATCCAAAAACTGACACCCTTAATCTGGCTAAAAGAAAAAGTTAAAAAGATAAAAGCTGTGGCGTTGACATGACTTGGGTTTGTTTTTTTTATGTAATGTGCTGATTTCTTTTCCTCCCTCTTGCAGGCTGTCAGGAAGAGAATCTGGACAATATTCTAATATACTAACAGTCTCAGCCAGGCTGTGATGTTTACTGTTTACTGTTCCTCTGTTTACTCTTACAGTTTCTCTGTTGCTGAATATTAAAATCTCTTAACATGAATCATGCCTCTTTATTATACATACACAATTAGGAATTGGCGCAGTTGTGGCTCAGGAGGTTGAGTCTCTGGGTTGCTGATCGGAGTGTCAGGGTCTAAGCACCACCACTGCTAGGTTGCTACTAAACAGGGCCCTTAACCTGATCTCCATTTAATGTTGCGAGGAGAAACGGGACCCGCATGAACTACAAGAACTGTGTTGTTTCACAACAAACATCACCTAGTGGGTTTTAGTTGAATATAAATTTATATATAATATTTAAATTTTAGTTGAATATGATCTACAGCATTTTCACCAGCAGGTTTTAAAAAGACCATCCAATAATAATTATCTGAAGAAAATTGGCATAGAAAATTCTAAAGAGACACCACAAAGCAGAAACACTCCGAAAACACCGAAAATGGTTTGCATCCTGCATATTTTAAATCACATTGGACCTCTGTATGGGTCACTCTTTAGTACGGATCAGAAACAAAAAGATCAGCACAAATGCTTTCTCTGGCATTGTACCAAATAGATTTGTGATTACTCCATTATTCTCTATGAACTAATGGTCTTCCCAGCCACAAATACATATCTGTGCCTAAAACAAATGTTATGAAGGTTTCAGCCTACTGCTGCTCTCAGAGGCAAGCACCACTGCAAATCAATACAAAGTTATTCTGACTGATTGCCTTCATCCTGCAATAAAATATTTCAATCCTTAGTCATCTGCAATGGCCACATTTACAGGGTATGAGGGGTCACTAAATGGATTGATGCGTATCAGAATAATATGCCTTTTTATTGTAGCGACCAGATCTCAAACAACCTGAACATCATTGAAAGAATTTGGAGAGATATGAGGAACATCACTTTCCACCACAATCATCAAAACAACAACTGAAGAACTGTGCTAATCTGTTTGGTACAGTTAGATCTAGAGACTTGCAGAATTTATGCAACAGTGCATTAAGTATATTATGATGACTTACTGTATGGAAGGCCAACAAATTATTATTTTTTTAATTACTCACCTTTAATTGGGGCAGTGGTGGCTCAGGAATTTTAAGCACTTGGTTGCTGATTGGAGGTTGGGGTTTGAACCCTGGCATTGCCAGGTTGCTACTGCTAGGCTCTTAATCCTATGCTCATATATAATATTTAGCCACTGCAATGCAGGGCACCCTCAGTGCCAGTCTTAAGCCTAGAGAAATTGGTTGATTGTGGCAGGAAGAGCATCTGGTGTAAAACCTGGGGCAATAACATGATCAATCAAATTATCCTATTTGGTGACCCCAAGAAAAGGAAAAAAAAAAACAAAGGCAACAAAATTGCTCATCTTTATTCACTCATTAGTCTGCATCTGTTGGATGATTCAGAACTCTGTAAATCTTATATACCATGGTATATACTTAGTCACTCATCATCTATACTGCTTTATCCTACATACAGGATTGCAGTGAGTCCCGAAGCCATTCCCAGGAGACTTGGGGCATGGGGCAGGGTACACCCTGGGTGGGGTGCCAATCCATTGGAGCGCACACACACTCACATGTTTATTCACACTCTACAGGCAATTTGGGAACACCAATTACAGTGATGTGCATGTTTTTGGACTGTAAGAGGAAACCAGAGTACCTGGAGGAAACCCACTAAGCAAGGTGAGAACATACTAATTCCATGCAAACAGACCCAAAACAGGAATTGAACCCAGACACTGGAGGTGCAAGGCGACAGTGCTAACCATTGTGAGGGCTTTATCATTTTGTACAGTACGTCCAAACATACTTTGGGGGACTTTGTCTCTGTCCCTAGTCATGCAGTTCTGTAAGTATATGGTTGAGTTGTCAGTGTATTGAAGTGTTACTTTAACCTGGGAGTAAAATGTCTCTCGGTACTTCCTCATATGGCAATATTGAAGTATCTGCTGTACAATGTCTGTTTAAGAATACACCTAGCTTTGACAGCAGGATAGCCCACAGCAAGGACTGACTGGGAGAACTTGTCAATCTGACAAGCACACGGTCAGCCCTCTGTCTGAGTGAAAATGTTTATATTTGGTTGCCTTGATCACTAGCTTCAGGAAAAAGGACCTCGACATACCATGTGAATTATACATTTTGCTTCCCTTTTTGTATCCATTTTATGATATATATACTCCCCAGCCACCTCTTTAGGTACACCAGTTCCAGTGCTTCTCACCACAAATATCTAATCAGGCAATCACATGGCAGCTATATATAATGTAGAAAAGGGTAAGATGATATACCGAATGGGGAAGAAAGGTGATTGAAGTGACTTTGAACGTGGCATGGTTGTTGGCGCCAGAAGGGCTTTTTTGCATGATTCCAAAACTGCTGATCTTCATACTCCACTATCTCTAGGATTTACAGAAAATAAAATGTCTGAAAAAGACAAATATCCAGTGAGCAGCAGTTCACTTAGTGAAAATGCCTTGTTAATGCCAGAGGTCAGAGGAGAATGTCCAGACTGGTTCAAGCTGATAGAAGGGTAAGAGTAGTTCAAATAACATCTCATTACAGCCGGGGCATGCAGAAGAAAATGCACAACACATCAGATCTTGAAGTAGATGAGCTTTAGCTCAATTCTTAGTAAAAAAAAAAAAAAGAAAAACACATTGCCTGGTCTGAAAAGTCTCGATCTCTGCTGTAACATTTGGATGGTTGGGTCAGAATTTGGTGTAAACAACATGGTAGTGGTGTAATGTGTGGGGGTATTTTCTTGGCACACTTTCAGCGTCGTTTATTAAATACCGCAGCTTACTGTACCTGTGTCCATCCCTTTATGACCACTGGATAACGTGCCATGTCACAAAGCTAAAATGGTCTCAAACTGGTGTCTTGAACTTTACTCAAACATACTTCACATTCACCAGATCTCAATCCAATAGAGCACCTTTGGGATGTGGTGGAACGTCTCGGGTTACTTTGCTGTAACCCTGTTCCCTGAAAAAGCGGGAACGAGATGCTGCGTGAAAACGCTATGGG
>JAQMYJ010000021.1:9510769-9520833 GCA_030014305.1 Clarias laeviceps
GTTACATAATTACCTAATTCCATATGTGTTATTTTATAGTTTTGAAATCCCCAGTATTGTTGTAGAATGTAGAAAAAAATGAATTTGCAAGTGTTCTAAAACTTTTGAATGGTAGTGTGTGTGTGTGTATATATATATATATATATATATATATATATATATTATACTTAACACAATATATTATTTTGGATACAATATGGTCTTTATCAACCTTCCCATTGTACATCACACCACAATCCTGTGACCATCATCCAGATGTTTATCAATATTTAATCTTCAGTCAGCTAGTTTGACAGAGTTTTCCCCACGTGTCATGATCTTCTCATGTTTCCATATCTTCTCTGACAGGCGAGAAGTCACAGTCACTCTCATAACTGTCCATGCTCGTTCTTTCTCATGATTGAGTCACTCTGAGATCAGGTAACATGACCCATTTTGATCATGAACCCCGGTAGCTTGGTACTCCCACGAATTGTATTAGGTTATATATGATAAAAGCATGTTAGTGCAAGCATTCAGTCAATCCATACAAAATGCATTGCAGGGCCCAAAGTGTAAACCTTTATATGACAGCCTATGAAAACTGGCGGTGCAGTATAGCACAGAACAAACCTTGATGCTGATTAGACCATATTCAGAAATCCAGTTAGTAACTGCCTAGAATAGTGGTATCCTCTCTTTAACTCTTTGTTGGTGCATGATTCTAAAATGATGTCACCTCTCATAGCAAGTTTAAGGTTAATACATCTATATGCAGTATAAAGATATAATTTGAGATCCCAGTCTGTCTATGTATTTATGATTCACTGTATTTGAGGTTCCTTAAACCTATAGAAAAACCTGAAGAAATGGATTTCTGTCTAAAATAATTTTGGGGGGCTTCTTTGATTTGGATAAAAGGTTTACATAACCTATAGCATAATGACTGGCTGTTTTCAATAAACCATAAATCCCACCAGTAATCAATACATTATAACTCTCACCACGAAACAGCAAATTCGATTACCAAGGCAGACAAGCAGCAAAAGCCAAGCATAAAAAAAGCGACTCAGCAATTCATGAGAATCATGATATGATATGATATGATATGATATGATATGATATGATAATATGATGTGATATATGATGTGATATATTGTACAAAAGTTAAACAAGTGTGATAATGGCAAGTACTTCAGGAGACCACAGGGAAAATAAGTACATGGAAAAGACCAGTAGAGAAACTGCTTTATATCTGCTTATAAATACGAGTTTCCAAATACCAGAATAGTTATACAAAATTAAGTCAATGAATTAAGTCACTGTTTAATTTAGTTTATGTTTTTTTATGTATAGCATAATAAATGAAATGATAAAAAAACTAAATTAGATTATAAAATAAAATAATAAAAGAATTCTAAGGAAAATATAATGAAATGTTCTAGCTTTACAACCAGTGAAACTCAAGTACACTGAAGTGGACATCAGCCATAACAGTAACAGTACAAAACATTAACGTATTAACTTTTATCACCAACTATACGCCAGGAACCATCCAAGGCTCACCCATGCCTAGTCTTCTAGGGCTCTGACCCAATTCCACAGAAAAACCAATACAGCACAAATCAATGATGGACACAGTAGAAAGGCACCAGAACACTCAGTCCACCACAGCCTGCCATGCACAGGGCCCAAGGTGCAACCTACAAACTTCCCAGATGTCAATCTGATCCAGTATCCATTTGATTCGCCAGACAAACAAGTCTGACCCATGGAGGCCCCACCCCACAACCCACAGCACCCAGAGGATCTGCTGCCAATGTCCTGGTGCCAGACACCACACCGCACCCCTAAAGACCTAAAGGCCTGGCGGATCAACGCCCTGAGGGGTCAGAGCCACCCAGGTGGCACAAAGGGAACCTCCGCAGTAATGTTTTGCATTTTTATGTTATGGCTGATCAGGATATACTGTATATGACCATGACAATATGAAAGCGTCAATACGTCCCAAAACACTTGGGAAAATCTGGAATCTGATTTTATGTAAAAGTTTACAAATGTTTAAAAAAAAAATACTACAAAGAAAATATTAAATTATATTAAAAAGGTAATATTAAAATAAAATTATAAAGGTAAAATTTCAGCTAAAATAAAAAAAATAATCTGTATATATTTTGTTATTATTTTTTAAATCAGCTAGCAGTTTTTTTTATTTATCTATGTATCCTGATACATATTTTTTATCCTATAAATAAATATTGTAATATGATATTTATACCGCATTGCACAGAGTAAGTGTAAGACAAAAAATTAGTAAGTAGCAGATAGATAGATAGATAGATAGATAGATAGATCAGGTTAAATGAGGGGAAAGAAGCTCAAAGTGAGTGCATACTTACAGTACATAAACCTTTAGTGAATTTTGCTGTTAAACATTGACCAAAGGTCATGTAAAACTTGGTCACTTTACTTTTACCATTTTCGCTTCCCTTTTTATTTCTCGCCATGCCCTTTTAGACTTGAGGTGCCCCCTGGCTTGCTTGTGAGCATATATTTTAAGCAGACATGGACCGAAGTAATTAGTGAGTGATAAAGAGCTTTGCAAAAAAAAAACCTACCGCATCATGATGGATACTGGATAGGGTACTTCACATTCCTGCTTTGCTGCAACATGGCTAAGTGCTCCATCTTCTTCTTTCTCCCCCTTAGGGGACTCAGCGAGCTGTCTACATCACTCATATGGCTGCTGCAGCAGATGCTGGAGAATGTCACAGGCATTTTGTCTGTACGACTTGGGGATAAGCAGGCAGGAGGTACATCCTTGAAACCCTTTTTTTTTTTTTTTAAGTTGTGAAAGACACTTCTTTCTTTATCTCTGTCCCAGGATGACCTAGGACTTGTGTTTGAACCAACATGGTGAATTAAAATTTTGCGAATCTGTGTTGAATATACTATTGCTGTAGCAAGGTCGGTCTTATGAGTTTTATGGCACTTTTAAAAGACTTATGTAATAAACTTCATCTTTACTTAAAGTCCACATGAGCTAATGTTGATCATTAAGTTCTTACTAATTAGAGCTTTCACCACCAACATGAATTTTCTTTTCTCTTTTGAGCAAAAACAAGTTATATGAGATATTTACAGCATATTGTTCCTTTATTCTCTGTGGATCTGGATTCTAGTCCAGTACATTAGGTCTAAACCAGTCCATTACAGGGCACCATGCACTCAGAAATTCATGTCTAGGGGCAATTTATTCTAGCCACTTCACCTACTGATATTTTTCTTGGAGGTAGTATATGGATAAGGGAGACATAAAGAGAAACCAAACCTCAAGACGAAACTGGGGATGCTACTGTATGAGTACCTAATAAGGCGCAGAACCACATACTTTTCAATAATAGCACTGTACTTTAACAACAGTCAGAAAATCATATGTTAGATAAATTTAAAAACTCAAACAGAATTCATCGACAGCCTTCACAATTATTGTATGTATGACCTCCATTAGTTCAACAGATGCGCAAATGGTCAAATTAACAATACACTGCAATAAATGACATTTTAAATCTAGTCAAACTAATCTACAATTCCTTCACCTCTTGGGATCCTGAATGTCCTCAAACGAGGATATGACATTTTCTCCAAACTACACTGTCTATATACACAGTACAGTAGATGTCATATTTCGCATTGTGATATAATACTACTCACTCACTCTCTCAATCATTCTTTATACCAATTATTCTGTACAGCATTGAGGGGGCCTGGACCTAATCCGAGGGGACTCGGGGCACCAGGCGGAGTACACACTGGTGGGGTGCCAATTAATTGCAGTGCACAAGTACACACACTCACACACACACACTACAGGCACTTTAGAAATGCCAATTAGCCATAGCAAATCTGCATGTCTTTGAACTGTTGGTTGAAACTGGGGGAAACCACCAAGCACAGGAAGAACAAGCAACAAGGTCAGAGACTCCACCCTTGAGGTATGACGCCACAGAGCTAACCAATATGCCACCACGCTGCATATACTGTATAATAATATATAAAGTATAATTTAGTTGCATTGATAGTTTTTCATATTAGTTAAAAAATCTTTATTAACTGCTGGAATTTTCCAGCATTTTCTGTCATTCTAGAATTTTGACGCTAACAAATTTCCTTAATTTATTCATTCCTTCATCTTCTATAATGCTTATCCTGTACAGGGTTATGGAATGCCTGGATCCTGTCCCAGGAGACTTTGGGGTACACCCTGGATGGGGTACCAATCTATCGCAGGGCGCTCACGCACACTTATTTGAAAATTTGGGAACCTATTAACCTAATCTGCATATCTTTGGACTGTGGGAGGAAACCGGAGCACATAGAGGAAATCCACAAAGCATGAGGGAGAACATGCACACAGACCTGAGGCGGAAATCGAAACCGTACCCTGGAGGTGCAACGCGACTACACCATTGTGCTGTCGCAATAGCATTTTACCGTGCAAATTACAATGCATCGAATGAAGTGTTGGAAGTAAAATAATAAAGAAATAAACCGTACAAGTGTTGCAACCTTCTACTCTAGTTGCCATTTTGGAGATATTCTCACAGCAATCACAATGCTTATTGTTGATCTTACATGGTGGTAACAAGCGCTACAGCACATGGAGGCTATTTGTAACTATCAGCTTTACTTTTGGAAGCTTGTGTACCTTTACAAAAGACAATTCAAAAAGCAAGCAAAGCAACTGCAAATAAGATTTGTGACATATTAACAAGCTACACTTGTTTATCACGCACTTTTAAAGACCGTTGCTGTAAGTGTGTGTGTTTGAGAGAGAGGCAGGGTGAAGGACAGAGAGACACCGGGGTGTATATTAAAGCCTTATTAGTTATGTGCCAGTAATTTTCAATAGTAAGCCCACCTACGACTACTGTATCATCGTCTCCTATAAATAATGCACAGTGTTAGGCATCTCCTCAGTGAACGTAAAAATAGAGCTGACAAATGTCATTTTCATTTAACAAGACTACATTTCTGGCTCAGGAAATCTGTGCAGTAAAGCTGGCATCCATATTAAATCCAGTAACGATGATAAAAAGCAACAGGGTTTTGACACAGACACTTGTATGTATGTGATAGTAGAAAGACATCAGAGGCTTATGTAAGAAAATGTCGTTTCACATTAACTACAGCATGAATTCTTAAAAGACCTACCAAGCATTTTTCCCCTTTTTTAAAAAATGGATGATGTTCTGTTCAAACCATTTAAAGAATGTCTTTGTTTACATTTGTTCATATTTACCGAGCATAGATTGCCATTATCATAATCGCACTGGCTTAAACATTGGCCTATACATCAATCTAAGTTTGTCGCTCTGCCATACACACATAAAACATACTGTAAAAAGGGTGATAGATGGCTGCTTGTCTGTGTGTGTGTGCACGTGCGTAAAGAAATGAAAGTATGTATGCATATTCATAAAACATTCTCTATCGAAGGTCACCTGCAAACTTGGCTAAGAACGTACAAAATAATAAAGGCTCTAAATCTGTTTTGGCGCCTGCGTGAGTGTAATTGGCAGAGAAACTATTTTAAATTTTGATGAGCAGATGGTATCAGCCGCATGTTTTGAATATTAAGAGCCTTCAATCAAAAGAACAATCCAGTTCTGCAACTCATCTGTCGAAACTTGTGAGAGACCACAAGATTTCATGATGATGACCGACATAATCCATCAATAAACAATGATTAAAATTATTATTCCACGTATAGTATGGTCATTAAATGGCATCGTGTCTGCCTAAACATTCATGAATTGTCTATAAATTTGAAAAAAAAAAAAATATCCGCAAAGAAGGAAATATATTGCAGCACAATTATAGGGAGGGTCATCTTTAGTAACCGCTTTATCCTCAAACGCAGGGTTTAAAATGGGAAGACATCATGGATGGGTTGCCAGTCCATTGCACATTCACACATCAGAGTCATTGTAATGTGAACAGTCATGTTATGTAGTTACATACTCATTTGCATAATTATGTAAACAATAAAGGAAATGATTTTAATAGTGAGCTACAGAATCAGTGCTATGAAAGTGCAAAAATTCTATTTTCAGCTATTAGATGTGTAAATAATTCGACTCGAATTAATGATATCAGTGACACTAGTTTAAGATCATTACACGCACTTTTTTTTTTTTAAACAGCCAAGCAATTAAAACATGATTTAATATTGGCAGACTTTGTAAGACCAGGATAATTAATTAATCGATTAGCAGAAAAGTGCTCATCCGATCATCTAGAGTTCAAATCTCAGTAATGGTGCAGCCAGCCATAGCCTGGAGCTAAGACAGCCAAATTGGCTGTGATGTCAGGGTGGGAGGGATGGCATACTTTCTTCTCCCGTCGATCACAGGAACAGAAGCTAATCGCAGACATCTGGAACCTCACGTATGCCGAAGAGGGCAGATAGAGCAAAGTGTTTTATGGTGGCCTGTGATGCATCATGATCAGCAGTTTAAAGAAAAAAAGGAAAGAAAAGGAAAAAGAACAGAAAAATGTGATTGAATGGCATCATTTGTCTTAGGGAAATATGTTAATGTGAGAAGCAAGGAATCAGTCAGTTGGGCGCAGGCAGAACTGGTTTACACTTAAGAGAGATTAAAAGTAAAGGAGCTGGAACTCAGTGTATTTAACTTATAGGATTTCTTCAAGGAACTTAAACATCATATATATTATTATTATTATTATTATTATTATTATTATTAAAAAAAAGTATAATCATAAAGTATAAATCATAATGGCGGCACAGTGGCTTAGTGGTTAAAAATCATTTCCACCTCCAGGTCCTGAGTTCGATTCCCACGTCTCCCCGTGCTTGGTGTGTTTCCTCCGGGCACTCCGGTTTCCTCCCACAGTCCAAAAACATGCAGAATAGGCTAACTGGCATCCAAAATTGCATGTAGTGTGTGAACGTGCGTGTGAATATTGACCGGAGGTCCTACCATAGTCATAGAAATGGGAATAAACACAATGGTCACCACTGGCCTCCACAGTCCTAGTTGGACTACAGAGGTTCCTAGATGGATGGATGGATAGAATAATAATAATAATAATAATAATAGCCTTGGGCATCTCCAAATTGTAGCTGTTAATTTTCCAGCTGAAATAAAACTCACTTCATGCATGCCTGATTTTCTTTCTATTTCACTGGTTTTTGAAACGCTTTGTTTCAGTGTCTGTCGCACTAACTGCCCCTGAATGCTCTTTGCAGAAGTTTATTTTTAGAAGACAGGGACCGAGAAAGCCATTTTTGGGACCTTTTCAAGTATTTTCAACTTTTCCCACAGAGGCAGCAAAGGAGAAAAATATATTTAAGAATGTTAATTCATGATGATATCTTCAGTATTTAGTGATATAAAAGTTAAAATACAACTAAGAGCTATAGAAGAGTAAGTCACAAAAATGGGGGAAAAAAAAGACAAACACCAAGGATTTTTTTTTCTGCAGACAGGAGACCCTTTAGCTAAAAAAAATAAATAAATATGATTTGTGTATAATAGGTCCCCATTAAAGCTGGACAGAAGGAATGAATCAGCCAACCTCTGTATAGCTTCATAAATGACCCAACTAATTGAGAGCAAGAAAAGGCTATAAATACACTGCTATTCTTTTGACTTTAGACAAAATTGCCTTTTTTTTAGTGTGTTTTTTTTAGTCAGTACATCATTCAATATTGTAAGAAAACATTATAAATATGTATTTGGAAACCAATTAAAGAGATGGGTGGGAATTGGTTATAACTTTTTTTTTTGTTCTACCAAAAACAGAACATAAAGCTTATTGTGTAAATATTATATGAGGGATGTTGCATCAAAAAAAGGACTTTTACAAAATTAACATACAGTTATGAGAGTAAAAACTGCCTTTATTTCTCTATATAATCCCCTGCTACACTATTGCACTTATCCCAGTGTTTCACTAGTGCTTGGTTACCATCAACGGAGAAAGGTTTCTCATGATCCCGGAGCCATGATCGCCTGCTTTGCGTCTAAAATACCGGCCTCCCAGGGACTCTTTTAATGGCGCAAACATGTGGAAATGGCTTGAAACGAGGTCAGGACTGTCCGGGGGCATGTGGCGGGTAACACTTGTTGAATGTCCATGTGAACGACTGCACTGAGCTCCAAGTCACCTTGAACAGGATTGTCATTAACGAATGTACGGCTTTTTTTTAAAACATTTGCACCATTCAATATCATTCAATTAGTGTGTCAGCATCATGGCTTTGGATTGGATTGGATTTCCAATTCATTTGAAGCTACAGCCTAGTTCAGTCAACGCAAATCTAAAAATGTGCTTTAATTAAACATTTTAATGTTTAATATGTTCATATTGTATTTAGATGGAAAGATGAGTCTGTATTTACCCTGTTTTTAATCTCATGGTATTCTGTTAAGTGTATTTTATAGAAAAAAGGAAAGTATTCATAATTAATGACATAATGTAGGATTGTAAGAACAGCACATGTCCATCTGTTGCTAATTAGTCACAAAACAGAGTCTGGACAACAATGGACAAGTTGTTTGGCCGAACAGCTGGTGCAGAAACAACTTTATGTAGTGCTATACTGTTGAGCGTATGTGTGTGTGTGTTTGTGAGAGAGAGAGAGAGAGAGAGAGAGAGAGAGTGCATGTGTGTGTGTGTGTGTGTGTGTGTGAGCGACAGAAGAGAAAGAGAAATCCTTAATTACAGTGTGCAAGCTTCAAAGAAGCTCAGAAGGTGGCTGGGCCCAGGGGGCAGCAGAACACAACATATGAACCAGTGCAAATGAAAGTCATCAATCAGTGGAGGATTCACTTCGTTTAGCAGGTCACATAGCTCAAAGCCTCCACAGACACACACACACAGACACACACAGATGCTCCAGGTGAGCAGACCACTTAAACCAAGCTGGACTTCCTGAGATCTAATCCTTATTTTCTGTTGGTGTAAAAATTAATTATAAAGTTTGAAATGGATATTAATAGTGGACTAATACAAATTATGAGCATTATTTTCAGATTAGTTTGTCTAATGAATATGAAAAGCCGTTTCAGTGGGTCTCTTCCTCTTACGGTCTGTTTCACACACAAACACACGTACAGGTTCATTTGTCTTGTTATCCTCCTGAGGATGTTCCTTTTGAGGATTGTGAATGCAGGTAATTACTGTAATGCTATGACTTTACCCCAAATCTGACTAAAAGGAACTGGTTAGGCATTTGAGCTTTGTTGTGAGTTTTTTTTTTTTTTTTTTTTATATATATATATATATACACAGTATATATATAAAATCTTTTTGCAAGAAACAAAACAGTTTTACTAGTTGAGACAGGGTGAAAACTTTGTCAGATATTGTTAACCGTGTGAGGACATACAAACATACACTGACCATTTTGGATATTTGGTTTTGTGTGTCTACAGTGTATATATACCATATGTCCATCTACGTAGAAACCTCTGTAGTCCAACTAGGTACCATGGAGGCCAAACGACCGTGGTGGGACCTCCAGTCAACATTCACGCTCTCATTCACACATTGTACTGTAGGCAATTTGACACCAATCAGCCCAACCTGCATGTCTTTGGACTGTGTGAGGAAACCTGAGTACCCCAACCAGTAATTTACCACTAAGCCACCGTGCCACCATACAGTATGTCCATCCATTCATCCATCCATCCATAAACTTCTGTGGTCCAACCAGGGACCGTGGAGGGCCAATGGAGACCATTGTATTTATTCCCATTTGGTACGACTGTGGTATGAGTACTGTATGTCGCTCATATTTAAAGTCTTATTGTTAGTTTTTTGTTGTATTCTGATACATTCTGAATATATATTTAAATTAAATGTTATTGGTAAGATTGTATGTCTTTAATCTGCCTTACACCCACATTATTAGTTTAAAGTTACTCTTATTAAAACAATATAGGATAATTAATAATAGAATGTGCAGTAGTATTCTTGTTTTTAACCTGATTTTCTATATATAGGCTATATATATATATATATATATATATATATATATATATATATATATATAT
>JAQMYJ010000021.1:9522241-9532373 GCA_030014305.1 Clarias laeviceps
GTACATGTGGTAAATAATTAAATCTTCATTAAATGCATAAAATCAGTGGTGGATGAAGTACACAAATCCTGTACTTGAGTAAAACATCATAGTAAAACAGTTTCATTCCCACTCCTGATTTCAAACACCTGCTACATGAATGAGTGTTTTATGGAGGGAAGGCAAATCATTTAATTACATACTGTATAATACTTAGCAGGTGGTGATATTTTCGGTTCAAATCATACATACAGTCCTGTTCTAAAGTTAGTGTCTCTTCTTTTAATTCTATATATTTTTTGTGTAAAAACATAATAAACGTAATCTGTTCATAGCAGGTCTCTGTATTAGGCAAATACAAACAGCAAATGAGCAACAGCAATATCATATTCATTAATTATTTAATTAACCAAAAAATTAAGCCAAATCATTAGCCCTTGATTAATTGATCATCTGCAGGTGTGCAGATATCTATAAAAGCAAACATTTTGGAAATTTGACGATTTGGAGGATTCAGGGGTGTAAAAGACATAAGCATGATCTTAGAGAAGCAATTGTTGCTGCACATCAATCTGGATATGGTTGTAAAACTATTTGGAGTTCAACGTTCTACAGTGAGAAAGATTCAGAAGTGGAAAACATTCAAAACAGCTGCCAATCCTCCCAGGAGTGGAGGATTAAAAGTTAAAGACCATGACGGCACAATTAGAAAAAGACTGAACAAGTACAGTTTTGTTTTAAATGGTTGGCAGGAGACAGGCTCTTCTGTCTAAAAAGAACATAGAAGCATGACTGAGACGCAAACCACAAAGCTTCTGGAACCTTGGACAGATGAGACCAAAGTGTCTGTATACCAGAGTATTCTAGAGGGAAATGTGAGACCACCTGTCAGAGTAAAGGTAAAGTTGATGTAAGAATAAAAAGTTTCCACTAATACAACTACTTGAGTAGTTATGTGAAAACTCTACTTAAGCACAATATCGAAGTAAATGTTTTCAACACAAAGCTATGCAGATACAGGTCAAGGCAATCTGTATAATCCCATGTTCATGTTCTTGGCCTACAGAAGTGAAAGCATTGTGGTCGTCTGCTCTTGAAGCCCACCCAGGTCAAGGATCTACATGTCATACTGTATATTCTGAGTTTATCTTCTGCTTTTCATGGTGGGAATAGTGGTTATTACAATCTCAAATCAGCTTGCTCATTCCCTGAACTCATTAGATGTCATTGGTTTGTTTGTTTGTTTGTTTTTCACCATTTTTAGAAAACCTTAGAGACAAGAGGTCAAGTCTGAAATACTCAAGCCAGGCTGCTTGATACCAACAAACATCAACCACAATCGTCAAGATCTTATTTTTTTTTTCATTCTGATGTTTTTGCATGACTTTATGCATAGTGTAACTGCCAATTGATTAATTAACTGGATAATAATATGACAGAGCATTCCTGTGTGTTTTGGCTAAAAACCTGTGATAGATAAAAAATGAATGCACTGACAGAAAACACTTAAGAAACTAATTAGAAATAATTTTGGCAGGAAGGGTCTATTTGGAAGCACATTTGGTTTTCTCTTGGACCCATGCACGCAACTAAAAAGTAGTAGTTTAAACATATGTCGAAGACTTATCACTTTTTTTTTAAGACAAAAGTGGTAGTATTGTCACAAGGCCAGTACAGAAAATCTTTATTTGAAGAGTTTCAAAACAAACCACGATACAAACATGCCAGTGGTATTGCGGTTTTTTTTGTTGTTTTTTTTTGTCCTGTGCTCAATGAAGCAAAGATACTTGCTGTTTAAAACAGCAGGCTGGCATGCCACTATGAAGACACACAAGCACTTTTTGTTAAAGAGACATGAGATGCATGAATTGTATGTACAGTCTGTGTGTGTGAAGTCTTTGTGTTCTATCCACTATTACTGTAATGTAGTACTCTATAAACCATAAAGGATGACTGATGGTGAGTAGATGCATGACCGGACTTTCAGCAGTTCATACCTGTTCTATGATAGTGAGCTGTCTTCAAATAAAGTACAGTAAAACTGAAAGTTTTTGTATTACTTATAATATTCATGATATTCAACAATCATTTGCTCTCGCTATTTGCTGTTAGACTTACAAAAATACAAAAATCACAATAAAAGTATTAGATTGATATGAATTATCTTAAAACTTAACTAACACGTAATTGAAACTAAATTGCAAACCTAAATCACAAAAAAAGACAACCGCAGGCTGATTTATCCATTGTGTGGATTTATAGCTTTTTGCGAAATCCCACAAAAAAAACATCTACAGGTTGTTCTTTTCCTGTATACAGAGCATTGTCCAGGTCCAGCAATCATTGATAAGAATGATGGTGTCTCTAAAAGTGACATGTCTTTTTGGTGGTGTAGTTTGCACTGGCCATGCTTGTAGGCTACAATAGTTCTGTCACTGAGATGGCACACAATAATAATAATGAGTAGCCTCTGTAATCCAATGAGGCGTGAAGGCCAGTGGTGATTACAACTGTGCTAGGACCTCCGGTGGTCATTTACACAGTTAGGAACGCCAGCCTAATCTGCATGTCTTTGGACTGTGGGAGCAAACCGAAGTACCTGGAGGAAACTCACCAAGCACTGGGAAAAAATGCAAACTCTATGCACACCAAGACAGGAATCGTACCCGGACTCAGGAGGTGAAAGGCCACAGTGCTACCCAATAAGCCACTGGTACTAACCACTGGTCACACCATCACAACCAACATAATAATGATAACAACAACAAGTGATAATATCAGGAAATGTTTGCCTATACAAGCCTAGAGCCAGGCATGAAATGCCTTAAATTTTTATTTACTATCAAGAAATTTAAGTAGAAAGTATTTTACCATGTTTACCAAATCATTGAATGATTCCATATGTTGTTGTTGGTCTTTCAGCTGCTCCCGACAAGGGGTCGCCACAGCGGACTATCCAGTCCGCACTACAACTTGGCATAGGTTTTACGCCGGATGCCCTTCCAACCCTCCCATTTTATCCAGGCTAGGGACCGGCACTTCATCCAGTGGCTGGGGTTTGGGCACTGGCTGGGAATCGAACCCGGGCCTTCCGCATGGCAGTCGAAACACCTACCACTGAGCCACCATATATGTATTATTTCTTATTGTTAATAAAGCATAAAATAATAAAAATGAAGAAAATGTGTGCTTGGTTGTCTAAACTTTTTACTGAATACAAAATATATAAAAATATCATGTGTCAGTGATTACGGCATTTTTGGCTATTGTTCCCTGGAGTAATTAATGCACAGTATGATAGGTTGTATAGCTGACAAGCCCACAACTCACTCTCAAAGAAAGGATGGAAGGAAGGAAGGAAGGAAGGAAGGGATTAATTGATTGATTGATTGATTGATTGATTGATTGATTGATTGATTACAGGATACAGAGTGAGTGACAGCACTTTTTGGCTTTCTATAAATCTTTTCGTATTTTTGTATCAGTTGAAACAAGTAGCTATTCAGGATGAATTATCCAATGAAATGTAACACCCATTAGCCATTAGAATCTAAACACATATTAGCCGTTCACTCATTGTAAACAAATTCTATCGAGCATCACTCTTCATGTTTTATAATCTACATATTTGTTCGGTTTATCCCAACATGCATATAAAGCCTTCTTCAAAGACTCAACAAACAATCATGAGGAAATTAAATATGTATTGTAGTTAGCTAGATAAATAATTCACCACTAAGCTGCATGAACAGAATGCCTCAATGCTAATGACTAGAAATTACAAGCATTTCAACCACACGTGGGAGGATTTTTTTTTTCTCTGAATAAACAAATAGAAGTCTAATTACCAACTTATAGAGCAGGGAAAGACCTGTCAATCAGGCAATTACTAAACAATGACTTGACAACCCCTTCCACTCTCAGCTTCACTAGCCCATCAAAAGGCAGTTGCCATTTAGTTGTAATTATCAATATACAAGGAGACTCTTAATAGCGCAACTTCTTTTAATTGTGTGGTGGCACAGGAGTAATTAAAAATGCATAAGTCTTACTCCAAGGGACCCTAATGCAACACATTAAATCGAGAGATACATCACACAAGGGTATTTATGAGGATCTTACAACTGCTATTTAAACTGTCTTTCAAAAGTTTGAGGACACAGCTTTTTAAATGGGTTTAATTAAAGGAGTATTTTTGGGGTTGGTTTGCCAAGCAGCTTTGGGCAAAAGTAGAAATGCCAGCACTCTGTCTGTGTGTGTGTGTGTGTGTGTGTGTGTGTGTGTGTGTGTGTGTGTGTGTGTGTGTGTGCATGGTGTGTGAATTTTGGCTCTGACAGTTTCTCAACCTCAGCTACTCCAGTTCTGCAGTCTCAACTAAAGGAACATTTTCTCATGTAATGTTTCCTAAGAATTTATTTAAATCTGTTCCCCAAAATATAAACAAACTAGTAGCCTAATTTAAATCACTGCCATAGGGAACACTCAATTACCAAGAATATGTGCTGTAAATGTGTCCTGCGTCACTGCAGGAACTTTTATTATTTTAATAGAATTGTGTGTGTAAGAATTTTTGACTGGTAGTGTATAAAAGCAATACCTACCATGTAGTACATGTCCAAAAAAGAAAGCAATATTACAAAAAAAAAAAATTGGTTTTGAAAATGGGATATCTTTGTGATCTATTTTTAACGGTTAGAGGGAATTTGTTCCTTTATTTTAGTCCTCCATCCAACTAGTCTCAACTAAGAACTATTCTGAAAAGCTATCTAATATTTTTTTTATTTTTTTCCTAGCATTTGGGGGGGATGTGGATTGTGTATGTTTTAAAATTTCTGGTTCAAAAAGTTCCATTTTGATACCAAGTTTATCACTGTATCTTGTCCGATTGATGAGATATGCCCAGTGCAAGATTTTTATTTATATTTTTTTTTACAAAATCTGTTAAAATCCTATTTTTAGAATATTTAATTCAATGAAGATGTAATGTAATAAGAACGAGGAAACTCGTAGCCCCATGTTGACACCAGAATTTCTGTGCTATCCCTAAAAATTAACAAATTAATGAAAAAATTTTAAAAGGGGGGAAAAAAAACATCTTTTTATTCAAACTGAAGTAACCAGCTTGTATAATGTTAATTAAAGTCCTTTATAACAAGGATCAAAGCTTCCTCAATTATGTTGAAGAATCAGGGCAATACTTTATTTTTCATATAAAATTTTTGACAAAATGTAAAATTTTATACATTTCACCTACTGCACTTGATTGGCTGTACCACAAAACTAACCTGTATGACTTACAGTAATACCTGACTTGATCTGAACACATTGTCTGTTCATTATAAAATCTTTCCATATTTAAGAGTCTTCATGCTAGGACACCAAAAATTAAGACAAAAGGGTTTATGAAGAAACTGAAGGAGACTGATTACAGAATCATCACTCTCACTGCTTTTGACTCATGGAGAAAGAGGGACATACAGTATGTGTATAAAATCTAATGAACCATTCAAACCCCTAAGGTTTTAGATTAGCAGTCTACCTATTGTATTTGAAAAGCAAACATGAACCATCTCCAATGCCTTACTTTAAAAAAAAAAAAGGGAGGAAAGCATTTCCTCCTTTCTGACATGTATTTTTCAGATTACAACTAACATTTACTTTAGATGCAGAGCAAAATGTTGGCTTTTATCTCGTACATCTGCATGCCCTATGAGTGAAAAAAGAGTGATTGAAAAAGCTGATGGCGCAGGTCTGTCACATTTTGATTAAATCAGAATGCCTTTCCACTATGGTGGGAGTTAACTGCTGCCTGAATTGTGAGCATCAGAGAGAGATAACATTGCCCTGAGTGCAGAGCCTTTCAGTAGAGAAAATAGCATACCACGCTCCGTACGCATTAAAAAGGAAAAGAAAAGCCAACAAGGACTGTGATGTCCTTAGAGAAAAGGCAAGCATGATATGGCTTTTAAGCTTACACTGCACATTTGGAGAGGGACGAGATAGACAGATATGAAAAAAAAGATAGAAAAGACACCATGCAATAGCCGCAGCTGAAAAAAAGCATATACATGGAAAATGCAATATTAAATGGTATGTTTACATTTCCCTTTACAGAAGTGCAATTTCTAATAGGAGAGCACTAGGATTCACATTGTGTCTAAATGCATTTTCGTTAATATTAATACTATGGATAATATTTTTTCTGGTATAGGGATTGCTGTGATAATAATTTTAGATCATGGTACAACTTGAATTCATTTTTAATAACTCTGTTGTCTCATATTGCTACAGCAGGTTGTTACAGTATTCCAATGCATTTTCAATATTAAGCATTCCTGAGGGTAAAATGTTGAAAATAATAATAATAAATAAATAAATAAATAATAATAATAATATAATTTTTAATATTGCATACTTAAACCAAAGAATATACAGTACCAACCAAAAGTTTGGACACACCTTCAAATTTAGTCTTTTTTGTTTTGTGATTTCTACATTCTAGAACAAAACAGGAGATTTCTACGAAAATTCAAAATAACACATACTGTACAGTATAGATAATTAAGTAACAACAACAGTCAGTTGTTATTTTAATAGAATTGTGTGTGTAAGAATTTTTGACTGGTAGTGTATAAAAGCAATACCTACCATGTAGTACATGTCCAAAAAAGAAAGCAATATTACAACAAAAAAAAAATTGGTTTTGAAAATGGGATATCTTTGTGATTTATTTTTAACGGTTAGAGGGAGTTTAGGAAGTTATTGAGCTAGGAACCCCTGGAGGGGCAATCTGTGCTCGTGGGCTATTCTGTGTTTTGTGTTTATATTGTATCTCAGTCTCCACAGTTGCTTCACAGGTGTGTTCAGTTTTGTTCATTGATTAGTGACTTTGTTTATGTGCTTGATTTCTGCAGTGTCTTTGTCTTGCATCTGATTGGTTTCCCAATCTGTTCGTCTAGGCTCTTGATTTCCTGTCTGGTTGCTTCCTGTTTTAGTATCTAGTTTTTGTTTGGTTTTGTTTTGTTTTTAATAAATGTCATACCTCTGCATTTACACCATACACGTCCAATTTCATAAGGTTTATCTAGGAATGTTGAATTTAGCCTGGATATTCGATATGGGGTCATTTAATACAGTACACGAGTCAGTTAATGAAAATGATAATTGCAAGTTCCTTTGCACAAACCTGGCCAAAATTATTGGTGCAAATTGTTGCCATTCAATGGATCCTGATTGTAGAGGTTAATGCCATTTCCTGCCTTTTAACTAAAAAAACACAAATGTTATTTTGAAGCAAACAAAGGGGCCAAGTATTCAGTGATCTTTTAAACTAATCAAATATTTGAAAAAACGTTTCCCAATGATTTTTAATTTCACAAAATAACGCTTTAACCTCTTGAGACCTGAATGTCCTCATACGAGGACATGACATTTTCTCCCAGCTACACTGTCTAGTACAATCCTCATACAAAGACCATTAGTTATAGTCCTTTTGCCAAACTTCTTCCTGTTTGACATTGATTTAGTTCTAATAAACAGAAAAAGTGAGGAGTACACAACAATATAGTCCAGATCTCAGGAGGTTAATTAGCATTAACATTAATCAGTAATATGCTTAGGAAGTGAAAGTGAATGTATACCCTAGGTGCCAGTCCACTGCACATCACAACCTCATTCACACTGCATTAACAATGTTGCAGCAGACATCGTTTAGTTAAATTGGGTAAACCTTAGACACTGACAGTCAGCAAGCCTTTGAAAGACTTGGGATCTAGTCAAACATCAGCAAAGTTATAGCTTTGCCCTAGAAAAAAATAATAAAAATCTAGCATACAATTCAAAACAATGAAATGTGTTCTAATGGTTTCTATTAAATGTATTTCCCTTTCTGTATACTGGGATTGTCAAATGTAGTTCATGTTTTGCCACCACAGAATTACTCCATGCAAGAGGATCTGCACAACACTAAATTTGATGTGACCCCAGAAAACAGATACCGTTTTGGGTTCCCTAATAAAACCATTGATGTCACATGCTTTTGTGTCTACTTACTGTAGAATCATGAGATTCTTAAGAATATACTGAAGCACCTAGGGAGCATGCCATCAGAACCACTTCCACCATCCTCACACATACTGTATAATGACATTCGATTTCATCTATTCGACACTCAAACCAACCAGTGAATCAGCATGAATCTGGAGTCATTGAGAATACTAGCCAACCTGTGAACTCAATATGTGGCCACACTAGCCAACCTGCCAACTAGCCAACCTGTGAACTCAACATAATTCCAGTAGCTACTCTGAATCTGCCAAGGTGATATGTGTAGTACTGGCTTCCTGCTGAGGATGCTAGAATTGGTAACAGCAGCTACAGCAACGGTAGCTTAGACCTTGCTAGAATAAAGAGACTTTTGGAAATTGATTACAGCAACATTCACTTGGAGAAGAAAGAAAACATGGAAGGCTTCATCGCTGGCTGGGGCAGGATGGTGCTGAAATATGGCCCCATGGAATGAAACCAGAACACATTGTACTGATCCTCAAACATGCAAGCCCATTTGGACAAATTCAAGTCAGTCTGATACACCAATAATGGAGGCAGATGGGTCTTTTTTTTTTTTTTTTTGAACGGGGGCCCATTTATAGCGTCTATGAGAGCACCTTCCCTACTGGGACACGAAAATAATGCAGTGGTTACTCTGTAAACATAATAATATGTATGCATTGTACTCAAACATAGACTAATTTGGCAGTGCAGGTACTGTAGATCCCATCAAGTCAACTCATTGCCATCTGTGGTTCTCCCTAGCAAAACCAGACAGCCCACTGAGACAGGATGCAACGGCCCGTGAATGAAAGTCAAAATACAAGGCACGGTGATGCACAACAATAAACAATGTTGAGACTTCATTAAGTAAGTGTGTGTGTGTGTGGCTGTGGCTTGCTTAAATAGTCCTTTAACAAGCAGTCCACAGCTGACTAGATGCATAGTGATTCAGAGTGAGTAGTGCCAGGACTGAATTGGAGTGCCAGATTCGAGAGGATTCGATGTAAAGATAGCTGCTCTACTGTATATGATGCATGATACTTCATATCTGAGCATGTACAGTATGTGCATATGCAGGTTGGTATCCAGGCCATTCTGTATAGCCGCTTTGTGACAATGACTCTTGATAAGCGCTATACAAATAAACAATTAAATTAGATTAAATAAAATTTTTACCACCTTTAGTTGGTACATATATTTTATGCAATAACCTGGAATAACCACCAAAGTTCATTGTCATTTGGAACCAACCTGGCAATAAAAAGTGCTTTGTGACCTTTCTGGGAAGGTTCACACATGCACAAGGCGGTATCCAAGTGTTTCTCATTGCTCCTGGTGGATAGCCATGGTTCAAGATACAGTATAATGACCAGATTTTTTAGAATTATATACGGTATAGCAACTATAACTAATGACATCTGCATTAAAGTTTGAGTTCAAACTCCCAAACTGGAATTTATAAAGCAATGTGTAGGTTTAATTTGCATTTACATTTATTTAAAAAAGATAATTATTTAATTTCAATAATAATAATACAATATTGGCGGCATGGTGGCTTCGTGGTTAGCACTGTCGCCTTGCACCTCCAGAGTACGGGTTTGATTCCTGCCTCTGTGTCTGTGTGCGTGGAGTTCTCCGCGTGCTTGGTGGTTTTCTTCTGGTCCAAAGACCTGCAGAGTAGGTTAAATGTCGTTCCCAAATTGCTCAGTGTGTGAATGTTGAACGGAAGTCCTACCATGGTCGTTAAATGGGAATAAATACAATGGTCATCACTGGCCTCCATCGTCATTAGTTGGACTACAGAGGTTCACAGATGGAGGGATGGATGGATGGAATAATACAGCATATTACTTAATAAGAGATTTTCCACATTATATTGTATTTCTCAACATATGGACATTTTGATTCCCAGTTTGCCAATAAGAAGCCATTAAACTTCCCATTTGGTAAATGCCTGTTCAATAAATTGTGGTTAATTATCCTTTCAGTTAAAACCATGACAGTAACTAATGATTAAAACTAATACATTTTTTTGATCCCAGGAATTACTCATCGCTTTTATTTTTAAGGTGCCTGATACATTTACCAAAATGGCATATTA
>JAQMYJ010000021.1:9547668-9567408 GCA_030014305.1 Clarias laeviceps
TTCCAGAGGCGCTGGGCCCCCCAAACCTTAAATGGCCCATTTTACCTGATGGCCCATTTTACCTGATATCACCCTACATATTTATTGTAATATGTGGTTTTCAACCAGAAATGGTTATGAATTTTGAGAATGTATTAATATAATGCACCTGTACGATAGATGATTACAATTTTTAATTCATTAAGACATCAAGGTAACATAACATCCCTTATCCCTCACAATTCACATATACATAAAACTCTTGACAGCTGGTCCATTTAGATGAGGAACCTGCCTACACTATCCAGAGAGATGCTTGATAGTGATGAGGTAAGATGCAGTAACTCATTGATTGAGAGGAATATGTTACTCAAGGTTAAGCGCACAGTGGCCTAGCGGTTAGCACTGTGGTCTTGCATGTCCAGGGTTGATGTTTCAATTCCCACTCCGGGTCCTGTGCTTGGCGGGTTACTTCCAGGTACTCCGGTTTAAACCCACATTCCAAAGACAGGCAGGTTAGACTAACTGGTGTTTCCACAAGTGTGTACTTGTGTGCACTGTGATCAACCGGCACGCTGTCCAGGGTGTATCCCACCATGTGCCCACCATGTGACAGGCTCCAGGCTTCTCACAACCCTGTACAGGATAAGCAGTATAGAGACTGAGTGAGAGAGAGTGAGAGAGAGTGAGTGGGTAAAGTCTAGATTTCATTGTTAATCAGAGTATTTCATGCCTGCTGAACCAACCACTATCAGTCATGATGCATGGGGTTGTAGCAGTGCACATGGAATTCTCTGATAAGCATGATGAGCTCTCTGGAAAGGATGATCTATTTAGTCTGTTTCCTGAATGCTTGATCCTGTGACTGTGTTCTCATTTTTCGTTTTGCCTTATTCTTTGGATGTCTGCATTTTGATGATATGTCTTTCAGTTCGGTATGCTGATCAGCCATGACATTAAAACCATTAACATTAAAAACACCTAGGTTTTGGGTTCCCCTTGTGTCACCGTGGCAGCTCTGACCCCTCAGGGCATGGCTCTGCAGTGTCTCTGGGTGTGTGCTGAGGTCTCCGGCACCAGGGCATTGGTAGCGGATCCGCTAGGTGATGTGGGTTACAGGATGGGGCCTCTGTGGATTGAACTTATTTTTCCTATCCACTCATTCCATAAGTGCTTGATTGGATTGGGATCTGTTGAGTTTGGAGGCCGGGTCAGTGGCCTTGGGTTCTTTTCCTGCTTCCAATTGTGCGACAGGCTGTGGTGTTTCTATTATGGCCAGCATTGAGTTTTTCAGTGATTTGTGCTACATTGGCTTTTCTGTTTGATCAGACTGGATGAGTTGGTCTTCGGTTCTCACATACTGTATATAGACGAGCCTTGGGTGGCCATGATCCTGTCTGTTTTCTGTTGGTGATCAATGATGTTCAGTTCACCTAGCAGTGGTATTCATGTTATGGCTGATCGGTGTATATACACTTGTATCAAGTAATCTATTTAGACAAGACACATTTTTGTGCACATACTTAAAATGGTAATTTTCAGTTGTATTTATATGTAAGGAATAACATTATTGGGCAAATTCTGTCCAGTCCAGAAACTATATGGACATGATGTCACTCCTCATAGGAGCATTTAATTTTAAAACAAAACAGTGATTATGTACTTCTCATTCGTGGTTTGGTTACAAATCAGGACTAATGCAAGTTGGAACGGATTTACACTGACCATTGATTAAATAATAACATTTAAATGTTGATTAACTGGACACACATGGCAATATAGATGCACATCTCTCATTAAATAGGTATCATCCGGTATTTAGTGTAAAGATTTTATATTTGAAATGTATAAAAGAAAATCTGTGGTTAAATCTAGTTTAAATGGGACTGATTAAATGATCAAAGAAAATGGCATTTATATTGTAGTGGGAGCAAACATGGCCATTGCAAATGGCTCCCGGGTCAGCTTATTAGGAACACCTACTGTATACACCAGCATATTCATGCAGTCATCTATATTGGTCAATTATGTGGCATCTGCACAATGCACAGAATCATGCAGATGTTAAAAGCTTCAGTTAATGATCACCTCAACATACATCAATATCACAATGGGGAAAATGTGATCTGGGAACTTTAACTATGACACATGCCCTTGATGGCATCAGATTCCAGTTCTTGCCCAACAAGTGGAAACCAATATTTTGTGCATATTAACACATTTTCCTGCCCACCATGCTTGGGAAGAATGATTTGAATGAGCTACTATATCCTTCCTGGCAGCTTGAACCAATCTGACCCATCTAATCACAGAACAGTCCTGAACCATTAATAAAACTTTACCTGAATCCCCTGACGTGTATCTGCATTTTTTCCCCACTGCGCCCATGTGATTTGCTGATAAGATAACTTGTATGAAGGTGCAGACCTGTACGGTTGCAGGTGTCCACTTTATTAGGAACACCTGTACGCCTGCACAGGTGTTCCTAATAAAGTGGACATTGACTATAGTAATATGTAACTTGGTGACATGGTGGTTCAGTTCATAAAACTGTTGCTCACCTGCACTATGGCAACAGGAAGGTAAAGGTAAAACAGCATAATATCACTTCATCACATTATTTTACTGCATCTTTGATTGCGCAACTGAGGGCAAATACCTTAGACAGCAACTTTTTACTGCCATTCAGGGTGGATTCAATGCTTCCGAGCATTCTGTCAAATTCAGAACACTAGCCACGGGCAGCAGATGGAATGAACTGGCACGGAAGGTTGCTTTCCATCAGGGCCTAAGACCCGATGTGATCACCAAGCCGGCATGCAGAGATGATCAAATATCGTTCCATCTGCTTACATAATGTGCAGCAGACCCAGAGAAAGGGAGTGGTTGAGATGGCCACTTACCAGGTCATTGTAAACCATGGCAAGTAGATTTTGTTAGACTGTTGTTTGCACTATTATTTGAGTTACAATAACTTGCCACAAAATTAAAATTATTTTTTTACACATATCTCAGTTTGGAAGGAAGCAAGATGAGTCATGGTACAGCATCCCTGGAGCAACAAGCGTTAAGGGATTTAATGCCAGCCTTGGTTACATCTTGGCATTGTCTGGGCTGACACCCTGATCAGTAACCTTAAAGCACTGAGTGACATCTGCCCTGCTCACATTCCTGCTCACTTCAGCTCTACTTATTATTCTTGATTAAAAAAAACACAAAAGGCTTTTTCTTTTTTTTTACAATATTTGAAATTACATCATAGGAACAAAATGATGTTTCATTTATTGTGGATTATGTGCTTTTAACCTGGTCTACAATCACGTTTTTAAAAAGGTAGAAACTAAACGTGAGACATTAGTATGTAGTTCTACTTTTTTTTTTCTTCTTAAATATTTTGCCCTTTTATTTTTCATGCATGGGGATTTATTAATTCCTGACACATATGCGACTTGCTCTGCTGAAGTACATCAAAATTGAATATAGAGGATGCATTATTATTCCATGCATACAGTGCATGTGTGTACGCTTGAGAATTTACTATTTGTAGTGTGTAGCCTCAAAGCTTTCACATATATTTTGCAATTTATTGTACATGTTTATGAATAAATATGACACCTGGTCATATTTGTGGAGATCATTCTAATGCTGCCGTGGTAGACTATAGAATATAAGTCTGAAGATGAACATGAACTTGACAATCTACTTCTGAGTTCATAGGAGAGATTTATAAACAAACAAAGGGCCAAAAACAAAAACAAAAATAATATTATTATAATAATAATAATAATAATAATAATAATAACTAAATTGTTTGTTGGATTGTTTTGGCATAGTGGTTAGCACAGTGGGCTCTCACCTTCAGGGTTGAGGGTTCGAGTCCCGCCTCGGGTCTGTGCATGTTCTCACCTTGCTTGGTGGGTTTCTACCGGGTGCTCCAGTTTACTTCTAACTCGTATTTCCAAATTTCCAACAGTGTGAGAATGAATGTGCGTACTTGCACCCTACAATGGATTGGCACCCTATCCAGGGAGCACCCTGCCTAGTCCTCTGAGTCCCCTAAAATAGGCCTCTTGCAACCCTGTCCTGGATAAGCGGTATAGAGAATGAGTAAAAAAAATTTACAAAGTTTTACAGGTAGCATCTAAATGGTTACACCTTATTAAAGAAGAGTTAGTTATTGATTACACATTTTCAGTAGAAGCATGGTCTACTTAAATGTTGGTATCTCCAAACTCAAAGAGACAAGCATAATTAAAACCCCAACAAAAGATAACACTGCACACACAAGATAAAGAGAAACCTAGCAAATTAAAAATAAATAAATAAATAAATAAATAAAATGCTGTCCATAAAACCTTCTCAAATAAAGGGGAAAAGAAAGCATTGCAAATAACAGTTGTATGTTTGGAGGTGCTTAATCACTGAGGTTTTCATCAGCTAATCACTGAATAATTCTAACCTTTTTTGGGATGATCACCCACATGATCAGCTTCCTAAAATAATGTAGCTATTAAATATTAGTCCAAGGCAGTAGACTCTACTATATTTTATCCTCAACATTTGAGCATTTGGTGCTGCCATTGTCTAGAATGTGACTGCTGTCTGTTTTATGTACTATTGTTCAAAAAGTTGCACAATATATTTAGAAAATTATGTAAAATGATTGTTAAACTTAATCTGCTTTATGAATACTTACCTTATTAAGAACAGAATGTTTGCCACTGCCATGTCTACATTGCAAGCAATAGACTATGTGAATCACTGATATACACCGATTAGCCATAACATTAAAACACAAAACATTAAGCCAAATTTTGTGTAGTCTTTATTCTATTGTGCCTCTTGTGCCACCAGGCCCCTCATGGCATGTGGGTGTGCTGTGGTGTCTGACTTCGGGACATTAGTAGTGGATCCTTTTGATGCTGCGGATCACAGAGTGGAGCCTCCATAGATCAGACTTGGATCGGTTGGATTGAGATCTGGGGAATTTGGAGGCTGAGTCAACAACCTTGAACTGTATACTTGGTAAAGACTTGGTCGCGTACACAACAGGCTGTGATGCACTGCATACCTTTCTATCATGGCCGGCATTGACATATTCAACAATTTGAGCTACATCTGTGGGCTTTTCTGTGAATAGTTTTTGGGGTTCTATAATAAAAAGTTAAAAACTTATTTAAAAGCATGACATTCATCATGTAGGAAAAGTACATTTAGCTCTCACTCCCCATTAAAACATTCCATTGTGCATCAGCATTCATGCATTTGAATTGTGCATGTTGATATACAGCACCAGAGTATGTACCATGAGTTTAGTTTTAGTGCCTGGGACAGATGTGTGTGTGTATAATAGAGAAGACTGTGTTCATTCAGTTCAATGGATTTTCACCTTGGCAGGCCAAAAGAGGGAAGGAGGCTATCGCTCTTCTAATTTGTTAGTGCCACTCACTTGTACCCTTCTCATCAGAACACTTCAGCTGCAGTCAAGCTAGGCCAATAGAACAACTAGAGGTTAAATGGAAAATAAGACATAATGTGAGCAAGAGAGATAGAGAGAGAGACTATAGGCAATACTATCAGGAACAGACGGTAAAAGAATGGAGAAATGGAGAGTGCTAGACTCTAAAGTAACGTGTGTCATACATTTACTGCATAATGTGTAGTGTTTTCATGTTTACATTTTTTATATTTTCCCAAATACTAATTAGTCCTCCGACATAGCATGAAGTGAGACTGATTGATTGAAACTTTTCTATAAAAGCTGTCCATATCTGAAGAATAAATTGGGGCCTTCTGTCTGAAAGGATGAGCCAAAGCATCAAACAAATCATTATGTATGCTGGACTAAAGCCTTCACACTTTGGAAGCTCAATTAACCGCAAATTAAGCAAACAATGAAATTTCTCTAATCTTCAGGATTCACAGATCAGCCATAACATTAAACCAGCATAACATTAATTATTGGCAATTATAATTCCAGTAAACTGGTGTCAGGATCATGGCCACTTAAGGCTCAATTATGCCTGAGGGGACCAAAGGTCAGCCCATCAGGTCCGATCTCACAGAAAAGCCAATGCAGCAAAACTTGCTAGAAAAATTCAACACCCAGTACACCACAGCGCGCTACAAACAGGGCCCAGCAGGTTCTGAGCCCAAGGCCTCCAACCCAGCCTCCAAACTTCCCAGATCTAAATCAGATTAAGCGTATATGGGATGAACTGGGCAAACAAGTCCAGGAGGCCCAATCCCGCAACTCACAGCACCCAAAGGATCTCCTGCTAACCTCTTGCTACAGAACACTACAGCACACCCCCAGAGGCACCACGGAGTCACTCCCTGAGATGCCAGAGCTGTCCCAGTAGCACAAGAGGATAATGTTTTGTGTTGAAATGTCATGACTGATCAGTGCATATTTCAGGCATACGTGACTGTTGGATGATCAGTCTGCCACATGAAGTGCCCAGGATATATGCTTATGTTAAAAGATTCTTCTGGTGGGCTTATGGCTTGTACTCATTTTGAATAAGAAGCAACAAATGGCTAGTTTGTCTGCAAAAGGAGATAAATCCATTTTGCCAGGTTTTTTTTTGTTTGTTTGTTTTTTCAAAAGAAGTTTTATTACAAAGGACATATTTTGTGTGTATTTTTGATTTACAAGACTGTTAAAAGCACACATGCCAAAATATTATGTTCAAATTGTTTTGGTGTGAAATTTGTATGATTTTGCAAAACACCATAAATCCATCCCCCACTGTGTTGTCATAAATGATAAGTCAGCATTCAATTTTGTTTGTGCAAATGTAAATATGAAATTTACTATAAATATGTTGGATGAGTTATCATTTTACAAAGAACAATTCCATGTTGTAATTATGTTGCTGTTGTAGTAAGTGATTCTGCCAGCAAATAAAATTTTTATTTTATGTAATGGTTCTCATTACATATATTTCCTGGAGTTTAACAGTGACCTCCATTAGATCTCTCTACTCCCAGGGATAGTAACTTCTCTGGGTTTACAGTGGATGTTTAGTTACGATGCAGTTGGGGACATCAATTTTAACAATTTGACTGACCAAGCTACATTTTTCCAGCTGGTCCAGGAAATGTTTATTATGTGCCACATGTATTAGATGGTTTTCCATCCAGAGTACCAAAGTATGGTATGATTGGGCAAATAAATTACTTTAAGAAGATACTACCAGCTCCCCCCCATGAAGCCAAGTAGGAATAGTTGCAAAAGATGTGATAAAGCAGCTCTAGAATCAGTCTGAAAATGAAAACAAGCTCATTCACTAGTAATGTTGCATGTTATCCTTATACTTGAATTCATTGTTTTTTCTCAGTTGTGCAAAGATTTCATTTGAGCATTCAGTTAGCACTCTAACTACATACATTCAATCTCTTTAAATAGCAAGGACTAAAAAAATAATATAAGCAGTTTATCATTAGACTTTAAGATAGGAGAATTTGCCAAAGGTTCTTGGTCAAATTTGGGTAAAAAAAAGGAAGCACCATCCCAAACTAGGAGCCTGTCAGAGTGGGACAATGTAGGACAGTCCACCCAGAACTGGAATGCCCCATTCAGATTGTGCCCAAATAGAATGGGGTCATATAATCACTATGTGACAAATCTAATTCCTTCTGAACCAGAGAGAAAACACATCTGGAAATTTGGCTTGAAATGTGAAAACCTGCTTTCTGGGAATGTAAGAGAGGGGATTCAAATGGGATTTGATGTTTCTGAACACTCCAGTCCCAACTCTTACTGCCACATACATTGCTAGAGCAACAGGGACTGGGCCAGCTCTATTCACTGTTTGACTTTACAACCCTATTCAAGTATCATGTTTAAATACTGTAGGTAGATGCACCTATTATCCAGTCATAGTGCCCTCGCCTGCACCTGGACTTGTGCTCACAGGTTCAGGAAGTACTGAACCTCATTTTTCTTGGTTGCTGGAACATCATCCCAGTTTCCTTTAATCAAATCTGATGCACCATTGGGGTTTAACTTACATAATAACTCAGAGAGAAAAAAAAACCCTATGGAAGTCTCTTTTGGGCAAACAGCCTAGAGGTGCCCTGCATCTCTGCCACCTCAGATCTTTTTCCAACTCTTAGAAAATGAGTTGTGGCACCCTGGGGAATGGAAGAAGAAAAGATAGGAAGCTTAGAAAGGTGGGGAGAAACATCAAGCAAACTATTGTATACAGTGCCTTTTATAAGTATTCAGCCACCTTGAACTTTTCCATATTTTATGTTAAAGTCTGAAACTAAAATTGACTTAAGTATAGAATACTCACATACTACTTTGTTAGAAAATACCATGTAATCCATATAACCATATATCATGTATTAAGAGATCATGTATTTTGATTTGATGTTCATATCAAGGATCAAAAAAGGGAGAATTGTGATCTCAATGTCTTTGGTTTGAATAGTTAAGAAACTGCTGATGGCTTGGGATCTCTTGAAAGTTTGGAATACAAAAACATCCTGTCAAGGGATGAGAGACAGCAAGCAGGAAAAAAACAGGCCTTTTTTCTCCTACATTTATAACAGTATAATTTTTTTTAAGTTAAATTTAAGCATCATGTACTATAGCATGAAAAGTTGACCCAGTTTCCCAGAAGCATTGTAAAGTAAATGTCATCTTAAGTAGCCGGTGTCAAGAGACACTCCTTGCTCTGGGGCTGTGAGTTTGAATGGACACTGTACACACCGGTTGTGCAGCTAAATGTATTTTGACAAACTCAGAAAAGCCAGCAGTGTATATGTTGGGGGCATGCTAATAAAGGCCAGAACTGCGCAACTCCTCCTCTTCCAGATAATTTGACTAGCTTTATATAAACCATAAATTTTATATATAAAGCTATATTAAAATTATTTTCCATTCTGCCCTGGTTGTTAAAAGATAAATATTCCAGATATAGCCCCATGTTTGTTCTAATAATAATAATAATAATAATAATAATAATAATAATCTCAGTTCTCCTGGGAAAACTTTCCACTAGATTTTGGAATGTGGCTGTGAGGATTTGCCCATTCAGCCACGAGAGCAATGGTGAAGTTGGCGGTTGATGTTGGGCGAGAAGACCTGGCACACAGTAAGCATTGGCAAACCATGATAGGTTTGCTTTTCATGATGATGATAATGATGATGATGATGGTGTTTGAGAGAAATTACATTCTGATAACAATTACACCATAAGATGTCAATTGCGTTATTGTGTAATTTTTTGGTTGGTCAAAGAATAATCCGGGTTTATTAATTCATGGCTAGCTTGGTTGTCATGGTAATACTGCTATAAACAGTTGGAACAGCTTTTCTCCAAGCTGTCTCGTCACTATTTTTTTTCTTGGCTTGCCAGCCATTACAATACTTTTCCTCGCAGTTTCTTTCTGGATAGAGTGGTTTTTAAGACGTCATATGACCTTGCAGTTTGAAAGCCTTTTTTTTCTTCTTCTGAAAGCTCCACTGTGGCATCATTAAAGTGGGACAGCACAAAAAGACACTCGCCTATAATGGCGTATTTATCAGCATTCAGTGGAGGCACATCACTTTGTGGTGATGCTATGGCTGCCCCTACTGGCTTTTGCAATTTCTGATGAAGCATTTGATGGATGCTGGTCTATTGTGTGTGTCCACTTCTTGAAGCAATTTCTTTTAGCTGTCCTGTACATTCTTAAATAAGACTTGACTAAATTAAACAAATTAAATCCAGGTGTTCCCTTGGAATTATATGGTTCTAGCTGTATTCTGAGCAGTAAAGTTCTGCTCATCACATAAAATGAAAAAGTGAAAAACTTAATTTTTACAAAAAAAAGTCAGATAGAACCTTGTAATTCCAAAAGGACAAAATAATAGAAAGAAAGATAATAGTATAGATCTACAGTACCAGTGAAAAGTTTGGACACAAGTTTGAATGAATTTTTTTACATTCTTGAACATACTGGATTTTTTCAAAACTATGAAAACTATGGAAACTATGGCATTAGGTAATTAAATAACAACATCAACAGTAAGTTGTTAATTTAAGACACAAACGTCAGATGTTCTGGAATAGTTCTTGCAAGAACAGTATTATCAAGAGCATTTGCAAAACCCATCAAGCATCATTATGCATTTGAAGACCTTCGCAGGAAAGCAAGACCAAGCTGCAGAGAAGAAGTTCATTTAGAGTTACCAGATACCTCAGAAATCACTAATTAACAACCAGTACCTCAGATTAAAGCCATTATGAAAGCTTTACAGAGCATAAATAACTGACACATCTCAATATCAACTGTTCAAATGAGATTTTTGCGTATTTTGGACGCCTACGGCATTGTTTTACAGTGTAGAATGAAATAAAAATGTAATTAAAAGTTGTGTCCGAGATTTGGAGTGGTAGTGTATGTAATCATTTGAAAACATATTTTTTTTTTATAGTGGAACTATCCTACAAAGTCCCAGCAGCATCATTGCCCTGGTATTTATTTCTGTAATCCTCGGGGTCTGTTCAAGAGCTTTTTAACGATTCAATTCTGGCTGTGAGCTACACAGATAGCATTTAAACTTGTAGTTTTCAGGAGCAAGGTATCATGTTTAGGGCAGTATCAATCACAATGCATGTGACCTTCTCCTGACTTTGCCATTATTCAATAGGGAGTTCTTTATAGAAAATTTTCTATGGACCTCTCTGTGGACCTCTCTATGCAAGCACTTACTGCGAGTGCCTTAGTTGCCTCCATGGTCCTCTAATATTTGGCCTCCACCATGACCTTTAAAGCCTGATGACAGATTCTGTAAATTCTTCAGCCTCCACCAGGCTGAATGGCTGGGTGTCTTTTACAACAACATTCACCAGGGCTGCATCAAACTGCTTTCTGCATTCTGGTGCCTAGAATAATGTTAGACACTGCAAACTCATTCATTACTGACTTTCTTTTTTTATCAGGGTGGTGGATGGTGGATCCGGTGGCAGGAGTTCACCCTTGACTGGTGCAAAGTATCAATCAAAATAACATTCTTTGTTATACAGCAAATACAACAGTGATTTAAAAAAATAATGAATTATATTTTATCTTTATTTGTGTGTGAAAGTTTTGTTCTGATGATCAAATGTGTTGTGTGTGAAATCTTTTCATTTCTATATTCCTGTTTGCTTTCCTGTGGATTTATCATTTTAGGTTCCATCCGTTACTCTGGTGACCCCTGAAAGGCCGACTTGCGCATATCGCTATTGTGGATCCTGTCTCAATTCTAAGGCACTTTGGTTAAAAGCATCAGCTTGGATATTGGATGGACTGATCTGTACCAGCTACTCACAAATCATCTCTGCTACAGTACATCTTCCATATTCGTATATCCACTAAAATCAGTGTGACCATATTTTTATTGTGTCTTGCACAAGACAAAAAATACGATGCTATACAATTCATTATTTTTAAGGTTCTGGGTCCGATTGTTGTTATTTTGCCAACTCAAGTTCATGTCTAGATCGCTCATGTTGGTCAGGCAGTTGATAAGCAGTTGAAACTGATTTCGATTAGTTAAGAACCTGTTCTTTCTTAATGGTTATAAATTGAGCAGACCTTCAGTCCTCAATAATTGTTTTATTGCTAACAGTCGCAATAACATGAATATGGAAATAAATGGAATCATCTTCACCGGTCATTTCCCACCAAATCATGATTTAAATGCTTTTAACTTTATATCCACTATCCTCCAAGATAATAAAAATATTTTTGAATTATGTGACTTAACAAGAGCGAGAGTTATGCATTAGTGATGTGTAGCAGCACAAACTGTGTGTTCGATGTGTTGTTGACAGGAAAATGTGTGCAGTGGGTTGGACATCTGTGGGTCTGAGTGATGACATTTTGTGCCGGTAATGAGGTACACTAAAGGCCAGGAATGATGAAAGGAAAAGCTGGATTACCACAGGGATGAGAGGGACACTTAGTGTCAACGAGGACAGAGATGAGCCTAATCAATAGAAAGCCAAGAAGCATGCTTTACTCTCTCTCTCTCTCTCTCTTATTGTATGTCTAGGATCAGCATGTAATCTATATATAATGCCCTCAAGAATTGTTGACATTATGAATCTTAGTATTATGAAAATTAATTACTGTGAATCACATGTAATGATATTTTTAACTAAAACATACATTAATCAGCTATACCATTAAAATCATTGGCAGGTGAAATTAATATCATTGATTATCTCATTACAGTGGCACCTGTCAAGGAGTGGGATATCCAGTATTAGGCTACAAGTGAACAGTACTGTAGGTTCTCGAATTTGAAGTGTTGGAAGCAGGACAAATAGGCAACTGTAAGGATTTGAGTCAGAGCATCTCCAAATCAGCAGTTCTTCAGGGGTGTTCCTGTTAATAACTAAATAGCAGGGTCATGGGCACCCATGGCTCAACCAAGGCTAGAATGTCTGGTCGAATCCCTTAGAAGTGCTACTGTTATAAAAATTACTGAAAAACTGGGAAGGTGTCAGAACATGCAGCGCATCACAGATTGCTATAAATGGAGCTGCATAGCTACAGACCAGTCAGGGTATCCATGCTGGCTCCTGTCCACTACTTAAACCCCTACAATGGGCATGTGAACATCAGAACTAAACAATAAAGCAATGGAAGAAGGTGGCCTGGTTTGATGTACCATGCTTTCTTTTACATTATGTGGATGGTTGCATTGCTTATCTGAGAACTATGGGAAGAAGGCAAGCCAGCAGAGGCAGTGTGATGCTCTGGACAATGTTCTGCTGGGAAACCTTAAGTCCTGCCACTCATCTGGATGTTTCTTTGACATGTACCACCTACCCAAACATTGTTGCAGAACAAGTACATCCCATTATAAAAACGGTATTCCCTGATGACAGTGACTTATTTCAGCAGGATAATGCAGGAATGGTTTAAGGAGCATGACAACGACCTTGTTCAAGACCTTGAAATGACCAAGATCTCGTTTAGATAAAAAAATAAAAATAAATGTATGTGAAGTTCTGGACAAACATGTTTACATCTTGCTTACATCTTGGCCTTAGATGAAAGTGCACAACTCCACAAGTGTGGGGTCCATGTCTTGACAAGTCAGAGTTGTTCTGATGGCACGACGGGGACCTACACGACATTAGGCTGGAGTTTTTAATGTTTTGCCATATCGGCATATAGGGGAACTAAAAAGATTCACTTAAACATTCCACCCTCTCTATCATGCTCAGAATGTTTCAAACAGCAATATTATGGAGGTGTTATAGAATATGTTTTTTCTGATGAGGGATGAAAACTAGATTTTACATGTGTGTGATTCCATATTTAAGATGCAGAAACATATTCAAAAGCAGTCTTGGCTGGATATGTTTTAGTTTGTAAATTTTTTATATAAAGAGTGGTGTTCTCATTGATTGATTGGATAGAATACAGGTTCCAGATTCAGTTCTTGGTTGGGATAAACTCTGCAGAGATTATTATTTACCCCAAATTATTTCAACTTGTTAAAAGGTATTGCAAAAATAGATGATGAGCTGAGGTGAGTTAAATGCAAAACTGTGCAAATTGTGCAACAACTAATGAGCTACAGTCAATAATTTTATCTCTACATAATTTACCTATAGGGTAGGGGTTACTGACGGAATGACGAAAAAATTTCTCTGACTTAGTAAGTGAGATCCTTTAATGAGCCATTTGTAATCATATCACAGTAATGGTTTTAACACCGCAGTTTAATGGCAATGACAATAATAATGTGATCAGACCTTCAGCAAGAACACTTTGGCACTAGTTTATATTCCTTTTTTTTTCTCATGATTGGCTTCATCCGGGTCAGGGATGGTACATTCAGAGCTTTTATCATGAGTATGGGCATAAGATGGGATTACGTTCTGCAAGGGATGCCAGTTCATTAAAGCACTGCCATTTCAACTGCACACCAGCAAAGAAATAACAAAAGTAGCCACCATCACAACTGTCACCATTTAGAATGAATACAATACAATACCTGTAGTTTACATTTTAGAAATATTTATAAAGTGGGTACGTAAATAACAGAGTTCCAATTAAAATCGCAAATTGCATTCTTGGAATACAAAACATATCTAGAGCAGTGTTTCCAATATCTGGTCCTTGAACATCTCTGCACTACATATTTTGGCACGTGAAATATATGCAGGAAAAGGATACACCAGGACTGTTCAAACCTTAATTTCTCAAAAGAATCAATTTTATTATCACTAACAGAAATTCTGTTAGGAAAACAATCAGCATGGACTAAGAAGAAACATGCAGCATCCTACTGTTAAAAACACAGAGATCGATTTTTCTGTCTTTAAGGATGTTTTTTTTTTTTATCTGTTTTTTTTTTTTTTTATCTGTTCTTTTTTTTGTGGCCAGCTTTGGAATCTGAGAGAATCCGGAGGCTTATCGGACATGCACCCATTACAAAACTACTTCCCTTTCATTGATGCTTGTAGGAGCAAAACATTTACTGCATCTTATGCAACAAATGACATTTTGAATGCCTTTTGAATGTTCATGGTATTCATTAGTATTAGGTAAAATGATGGTGTTTGATTATATGAATATAATGCAGTCATTATGTAACTAGGCTCTGTACATGTACTTTGCAAAATGACAATAAAGGTGGAATCTAATCCAAATCCACCCAAGGCATGTTCAACCACAGGCGACATGAAGGCTTAGTGGTTAGCATTGTTGCCTTGCACCTCCAGGGTCTGGGTTCAATTCCTGCCTTGGGTCTGTCTGCATGGACTTTGCATGTTCTTCCTGTGGGATGGTGGGTTTCCTCCCAAAGTCCCAAAACATGCAGATTAGGTTAATTGGCATTCCCAAATTGCCCGTAGTGTGTGAATGAGCGTGTGAGTACGGGTATGTGTGTGTGGATTGCCACCATGGGGTAGGCTCCAGGCCCCCCGCGATCCTGTATACAGGATAAAGCGGTCTAGACGTCAACGATGATGATGATGCTTAACCATCTACAGTTAAGGATAACTAATTTTACGGAGCATTTCTTTCAGTAAGTCACTTATCATGCCTTTTTAGTTCACATCAGAAGCCATTTTATACTGTATATTCAATTAGAGAGAGATTTATTTTCAATTTAACTCTGGTTCATAATTCCAGTACATACACCATTTTGACTGTAATTTTATACCACCAGTTACAAATTATGTAATGACTTTCTAAAGCATCAAATTGGACAGTTCTCTTAATTAGAAATGTTGATTCATTGCTGATTAAACACTTAATTCTATGCAGAAATTCAAGCAACTCAGTCAAAGCCTCCAAAAAATGTCTAGACCTCCACTAGTCTGGTTTCTCATTAGGAGAAAGGCGAGGGTCAGAAAATATTACCAAGGGATGAACAAAGATTTGTCCAAAAGGTTCAATGCAACCCCAAGACAACAATAAAAGAACTGGTAAATGAGTTAGGAGTGTCAGGTTCCACAATATGCACATCTACCATTAAGACAGTCCTACATTTTCATCATCAGTTTATCATGCAAGGGAAATTCCCCTGTTCCTGGATTGGTAGAAAAACGGTCAGACTAAAGTTTGCATAGCCTTTTCAAGTGTTCGATGGTTAGATGAAACAAAATTGAACTCTTTGGCCATAATCAATACTGTTTATGGGGGATAAAAAAAAGTAATGTGCACGATATGAATGTAAAGTATGTGATGTCTGCATCATGTTATAAGGGTGTTATGGTGGACTTCAGAAAATAAGTAGCATACTAAGGAAGAAGGATTTTCTAGAATTAGTGAAGCAGCCCTAAGACCTTATAGGCAAAATGGTGAAACTTGGTTGTAATTGAGACTTCCAGCAAAACAAATATTCTAAGCATACCTCCAAACTGGATACATAATAGATTAAATACAACAAAGTAGAAGTATTGGAGTGGCCATCTCAATGCCATGAATAAATAATTTGTTGACTGAAATGATAAATGTTTTGGAGGCCCACAAATCTGTGTTATGCCAGTTCTGACATTTTAATGGAATGTTGAAAAATACCCACAAAATATTGTAAGCTTGTGGAAGGGTTCCAAACATAAGCCATTTTCTTTTCTTTTGAAATCACAATCACAATTTACTGAACACGGGTTACGATATGATAAGATAGATTGTGTTGGATTGTATAAAATTAAGTTTGAATGTCTTTAGCTTTTTAAAAAATCTTTTTGGTAAATAGAAATTCCAGGTTTGGAAGCTGGATTGGGATTCCTACATGGCTTACATTAATATGCAGGTAGATAGCTGTCCAGTTATAAACAGACCCTCTATGTGTTAATACTGCTATTTCAGATAAATCCAATGTACTGAAATAATGGACTGAAACAACAAAAATGGTCACTTTGTCCAAGGACATACAGATTACACTGTAATTACTAAATCCCTTTCCTCCCTTTTCATCACATTCTAATATGGGAATGAATCTACAATTACCATGAAGTACTTAGTGCACTGCGCTGAGAGAATAAAGTGAGGCTATTTAACATATAAGGATATACTGTACATTTTACTGTTCTAAAATGTTCAAAGAGTTTCAAAAAATCCTGATGCTGGCACATTGCTTTCAGTTGGAGGGCTGATTCTGTGTCCTATTACTGACTGCTGGAGATGCTGGCATGCAGGGGTGCCACTAGAGATTCTGGGCCTATTCTGGGCTCTGCAACCTGACAAAGCCAAACTCTTTTCAATTGAGGCCCTTGGAATCGTTCTTACTTACCCCCAGTTCACGACACCCCTGCTGGCAGGTACCTCCACTACTGGCTGAGGGACTGATGCTGGGATGAACCTCACTGCTGGATGAAGGACTGATGTTGGCCTGTGCCTCAGTACTGGCTGAAGAATTGATGCTGGCATGTACCTCACTACTGGCTGGAGGAATAATACTGGGCTCTACCTCACTATTGGCTAGAGAGCTAATCCTGGGTCATGGCTTGTTACTGGTTGGATGTTTTGTGCTCCCAGAACTAACTGACATGTTAAGGCATGGACTCCACATGATCTCTGAAGGTGTGTTCGTGGTAATTGGCAGTTACAGATGTTTTAAATTCTGTAAGTTAAAAGGTGGAGTAGCCATGGATGGTACTTGTTTGATGCCACATATGCTTTAATGCTATATCAATGTCAGGACAAAAGGTTTCCTGGCAGAACACTGTCCAGAGCATCACACTGCCTCTCCCAGCTTCTCATAGTGCATCCTGGTGCATCTCTATTCCATTGCTCCATGGTCCAGTTCAGATGCTCATGTGCCCATTGTAGGTGCGTTTAATGGTGGATATGGGTCAGCATGTGAAATCTGACTGGTCTTTCTCTACCCAATCCTATAAGCTGTTCGGACACCTTTACTATATCATAGTCAGATTAACATTTTCAGCTTTGTGTAGAACCTTTGTTCCCCATGCACATCAATGAGCCTGGGACACCCTGGCCTTTCTTGGACCATTTGGTAGGTACTGGCCACTGCATCCAGGGAACAGTCCACAAGTCCTGCCATTTTTAGAGATGCGCTTACCCGGTCATCTATCCATCACAATTTGACCCTTGTCAGTGTCACTCAGATCATTGTGCATGTTTGTTTTTCCTGCTTCCCACACATCAACTTCAAGAACTGTCTGTTGACTCGCAGCCTAATCTATCAAACCCCTTACCAGGTGCCACTGTAGTGAGATAATCAATGTTATTCACTTCAGCTGTCAGCCGTATTAATGGTATGGCTGATCATGGTATGTGCCTGGAAAGTATTTGTGCTTTGCATCTTCATTCAGCAGCAATGGGTAATAGCCCAAAGCACACAGTTTATCAATCTAGAACTCATGAATAATTTGATAACATTAATTGATGTAATTCTATAAATAAATGATTTATTATTGAGTGTTTGTCTGTGTAAGAGAGATAGAGGGACGGGTTGCATTTTGTATAAACCCATTAAATAATTAATATTAGTGATTAGTGTTATTATGTTTTGTTTTAATTTTAACCAATTTCTCCTTCTTATCATCAAATTTCACTCTTTAATTTAGCTTTGTATGGTTTGAAGGTGCTGAAACTTTATCTCTCACATTTCCACTTCGCTGACGGGAGCACAGTGGAATTTTTGTTGTATTTCTCCTGTGCTGGCCTAAAACTTGTTTCACAGTCATAATTGCCTTTTACACATGTCATGTTTATCATAGTTAGTTTCGTGATTTAGGTTATCTCCTGTTTTTTTCATAAGAAGCAACTATGTGGATCAGTATTACTTATTTTTGCCGCTGGTGACCCACAGCACTGCACCATTTTAACATACAGTATTTACTGCCTCAACACACCTGACCCAGCTTATGTGGACTATGACTATTAGTCGATGAGTTTACTATAGTGCTGTGGGCTGCCAGGAGCAGAGTTAAGAAACGCTGCTGTAAATTAAAATGCTATTTAAAATTAAGACGTGTTTTAAAATACACTGTAAAAAAAATAAACGGTCAAATGACTGGCCAAACAAAAACCCTAAAATTAAGGTAAAATACTCTAGTTCATATTATGTGCAAAAACATTAAATTTACAGAAATTGTTATCTAATCTTTTACAGAGAAACACTGTTATTTTACAGGTTTTTCCTAAATTTATACGATTAAACACCTTCAATAAATTAACAGCATTAGATGTTTAGCAGTGAAACACCGTTAATTAACAAATTTTTGCTAAATGTATACGATTTAACACCTTCATTAAAACAGTGACACAGTATAGTACAAGTATGATGCAAAATACAATAAAAAGTTCAGTTTTATAGCATTACAGTAAAATCCTAACATGAAAAATAAAATGAAATATTTAGACTATTGAGCTATAACAGTGGAACATTCTCTCTCTTAAACATTGCTGTGAAATATCCTTGACTAATTAAAATTGGACTGGAAACTTTATTAAAAATAAAGTACAATGTAGTCCATTTTTTAAAAACTCTATAGTTCTTATAATGTATGCATACAAATAACTTTACCTTTTAGTTCAGAACTCTAATGCCTGAGTGCAAGTAAGTAAAATCTAAAACATACCAAAATGGCAAAATGGACAGTCCAGTGTATCCAAGAAAGAAATGATCCTCTTCCAAACAGGCAGTAAACAACTGGATCCTTGGTGCATTAGGGTGGATTGGAAGAGGGAAGAAAAGAACACATTAAGATCTTAGATTTAAAAAAAAAAAGTTAATCTTTTTCTCTGTTGCCCGAGAAAAAAATTAACAAAGTACTCAAAATTGTATTTAGTACTAGATATGTTAAAGAGAAACTCAAGAACGTTTCAACTGGGGCCCTGTTTTGTTTTTTAGTATGAGAGAACATAATCATAATCAGTCCAGTATCAAGTTTGAACGCTACAACCAGCATTGACAAAAAGGCTATGCAATATAATCCAACAGAACAATCATGTGCACCAGTGTAAACAACTTATTTTCACCAGTAACAGTCTCATAAACATTAAGAGACAATACAGAAAGGATCTCTACACAGTAAAAAAAAATGGACTCAAAATGATCCAAGGTTGAAGGAGATAACTTTTAAATCATCATGAAAAGTTTTGATCTAAATGTTTTGATCTAAAAATATAAGCACATTTCATTATCACTGGCAGTAATCACAGTTGGAAAAAGTTAATGTAAATGTCACACAGAAGCAGGCAGCTACAGTTGTGTTCAAAATAATAGCAGTGTGTTGAAAAAAGTGAGTAAAGCTCCATATCCATATAATAACTTTTAAT
>JAQMYJ010000021.1:9605019-9627282 GCA_030014305.1 Clarias laeviceps
TTTATTCCTTATATATAGTTTTTATTTTCTCTTTAAGGTCACTGGCGGTCGTACAAGCATTTCACTGCATATCGTACCGTGTATGACTGTGTATGTGACAAATAAAAATTGAATTTGAATTTGAATATATACAATGGTTCCTAAAGCAAAAGAAACCAATTTCAAAATATTTAATGGTATTTATCCATCATCTGAGTTTTTAAAACAACGGTTTAATTTTGAACAAAATGCTTGTACTTTCTGTAAGGTTGACATTGAAACTGTCAATGTAAATATATAAATATTGTTATATATATTTTTTTTTTATTATTATTTCCTTGAGTGCTTTTTCGATACATATTTTTCTGTGTAATTAATGTGTGCCTTGTTTTTTGATCAACGTTTACACAACTTTATGATGCTATTATAAATGTACTGTATATCTTTTAAAAAAGCTCCTCCTGGCCCATCCTGCATACATTCATTTCAAGACATTAGGGGGCGTCCGCGAGTCTATAGACCGGAAGTGTCGTCACAGAAATGCGTCACTGTAGAGCCGTGTGGTATATTTGAAGCCTTTTGTTGTGCGCCCTCGGCAGCCATTTTAACCAAGTGGATTCAATCGAGAACAACGGGAGCGCAGTCTGTTTTGTCGAAGGTTATTTAAGCGGCGAACAGAATTTTGCTCTCTGTAGTAGCGTTTAAGAATTAGCGGGATATTTTTCACATAAAAAAAACGAGTTATTTGCTAGTTAGCTATGTCTCGTGACCGTTTCAGGAATCGCGGTGGTGGATTTCAGCAGCGAGGCCGAGGAGGCGGCGGAGGAGCAGGAGGAATGCGGGGCGGAATGGGAAACCCAAATTTCCGAAATAATCCACAGCACCCGTTTCAGAACCGCGGCCCTCTGCCTGGTGGTGGAGTTGGTTTTAATAAACCCAATCAAGGAAATCAAGCGAATCAGGGAACACCGCAGAAACCGGAGGAGACTAATGTTGCCCCAAAGCCTGAGATGAAGTCACCCCCTCCTCAGCAACCGCAGCAGCAGCCTGATGCGCAGAACAAGGCACAGGCCCCGCAGCAGCAGCAGCAGCAGCAACAACAAGAAGTAAAACCTCCTCCAGCACCACAGGTACAGTCACCTCCACCAAAAAATGTTAATCCCAAACCAGAGCCTTCAACACCACAAAACCAACCCCGGAAAAATCAGCAGAAGACGCCAGGCAGTGGAAATTTCAACCAGAAGCCTTCTGAGAGTGGAGGCCAGCCCTCGGGTGGACCAGACACCGCTGATACGCAGGTTAGAAAATCAGACTTGTTTTACTTTTTTAAAAAAATGATACTTTGTTGGCTCAAACACTAGCTAAACGGACTTTTTTTAAAAATATCTAGCTATATATTAATTGCAACTAAAATGAAGATAAATTCTAGATAATTGTTCCTTGACGGGTTTTCCAGTTATTAAGTTGAGCCTGGTAACCTTTCCATTGAAATATTGTCTCCTTACTCTTTCTGTAGTGTTTTTCACTAACTTTAAATCTTTTTATGAGACAAACGTTATTTTTAAAAATGTTCTCCTGATGACCCACACATCTTTTTATATGTAATTTCTCACTTCTCTACGTTTCTAAAACCTTGAAATAGGTAGCTGAGTAACTAAGGAGAACGACATTTTCACCTCCTAGATAAATCTCACTTTCCCTCAGTAGTAAGTGACCTGTGAGTCTGAGGGACAGAAGGAAGCCATTTGGGATTTGGCCCTGTTTACTCGCCGCCATTTTGTTGAGATGCTAACCGTACTAGCTAATGACGCCAAACAACAAAATGGCAAACGAGTATCTGTGTATTTGACTAACAAAAATGGAGATGAGAGGATGTAATAACGTTGTCGATAGCTTAATCGCCTGTTTTTTTATGGATACGCTTCACAATAATGTTGTTTTGTGTACGTCTTTCATAATTAGCCGATGCTAGCTAGCTTTCGTGTTGTATAGGTCACTTGGCAAACTGGCTAACAATGGGCTTGCTCAAGTGACGTAAGCAAAAAACAAAGATTCCCTTTTATCAGCTTGTTTACACGGTGTTTATTATTTTAGTGATGCATTCTTAAAACACAGCTTGTCCCACAATAAGCTAATGTTTCAGAATATTGATCGACACCTCCTGATTTGAGAATTCATCCAGGATGGACTTTTATCAGTATTATTGACCAGTAAATGTTTGCATTTTAATATTCAAGACTATGATGGAAATTGGAAGTAAATTGTAAAGATGGCAAAAGCATTTTTTTTGCATATACTTTATTTTGCGGAATTTATGTTTATACACACAGAAGACACAGCACCAATGGAAAATTAGCAAGGACCGTTTTAGTCGATAAAAAAAAATTTCATCACTTTGTCTAAAAACTGAGATGGTTAACTGATTGGTTTCGGGTTTAAATTTATTTTTTAATGCCATTTTGCTAATCGACAAAGTAAACAAGAAAAATCCTTTCGAGACTGTGAGATTGACCAAATCAAAAGTACTTTTTATCCTTTGACCTCGAAAGATAAGAGTCTTGGTTATGTTACTGCCAGCTGTACTTACAAATTTATGCATTATTTTTATGCAAATTTAGGCTTGATTTTGTTGTCTTTTTGCTTTGAATCTTCATGACAGATCTTGGAAATACCTTAACATAATCCTAATAGTGTAACTAACTTTCAGGAATTAAGGGCAGCACTCTCAATGCTGCGCAAACCCGGGGAGAAAACATACACTCAGAGATGCCGACTGTTCATCGGCAACCTGCCCAACGACATTACCGAAGACGAATTCAGAAGATTATTTTCTAAATATGGAGAGCCAAGTGAAATCTTCATCAACCAAGGCAAAGGTTTTGGCTTCATACGGCTGGTAAGACTCAAATTTTATTTTTTTGCATTAAACTTGCAATTTTGTAGCTCAAAGTTGAAACATTTTTCTTTTTGATTTCAGGAGTCACGCGCTTTAGCGGAGATTGCAAAGGCCGAACTAGACGATAAACCAATGAAAGGCAGACCCCTCAGGGTTCGCTTCGCCACCCATTCGGCTGCATTATCTGTCCGAAATCTGTCCCCGTATGTCTCCAATGAGCTTCTCGAGGAGGCTTTCTCACAGTTTGGAGTTGTCGAAAGGGCGGTGGTGGTCGTTGATGATCGTGGACGCTCTGTTGGAAAAGGCATTGTCGAGTTTGCTACCAAGCCCGCAGCTCGAAAAGCTCTTGATCGGTGCAAAGATGGAGTCTTCCTACTCACATCGTAAGATTTCTTTCTGTGGGTGTCACTTCCATAATACGGAATCCCAGGTTTAATTGACCGTCTTACCTGAAAAGGCTGGGATTATTTCCGCAACCCTGTGTCACAGTGACGGCTTTTGTCTGAAACTAGTATTAATTAATTTGCATTGTGAAATTATCATACGCACACACTGACGCACATGAAGTATACTTTGAACGGGAGGGACTGTGCAGAAGTGTGCTTAGCTATAAGGCAGCAGTAATGGCCTTGATAGAACATTTTGTTTTTGCAATTATCTTAAGTTTATTTTGTTAATGTCTCCATCTATCAGGTCACCTCGTCCGGTTGTGGTTGAGCTGATGGATCAGTTTGATGATGAGGACGGTCTACCAGAGAAGCTTGCCCAGAAGAACCCAAGTTATCAGAAGTGAGTCCCAGGGTTAACAAAAGTATTTAGTTCTAGATGTAAAAATTAAAGTGAAGGTTGTTAAGCAGTTACTGCAGAATGTAGACTTTCTTTTGAATGTTTTATTTATTTTTAATCCAGGGAAAGGGACAACCCTCCACGTTTTGCCAGACCAGGAACTTTTGAGTTTGAATACTCACAGCGCTGGAAGTCTCTGGATGAAATGGAGAAACAGCAGAGACAACAGGTGGAGAAAAATATCCGTGAGGCTCGGGAGAAGCTGGAGGCAGATATGGAAGATGCCTACCATGAGCACCAAGCCAACTTACTTCGTGAAGGCAAGTCTCCAAAATGTGTTTCAGTGTGTTGTGTATTTGTTTGACTTTACTCTTTGGATGTAAGTTACGCAAATTTTTTTCCTTCAGACCTTCTTAGGCGACAAGAGGAACTGCGACGCATGGAGGAGATGCATAATCAGGAAATGCAAAAACGCAAAGAGATGCAGATTAGGTGCGGACATTTTAATTTAATATTTTCACATTTAAGAGACTTTATAAGACCAAAGTAGATGCGTGTATGTATTCAGGAAAGAAAATTTCTTGTAATTTAAATGTTTTAACTAAAATCTGCGTAATAGTTATCTTTGGGTGATGTCTGTTTGTTAATGTTCTGGGATTTCTTAAAGAAATTAAATTTTGCTGTTCTGAATTTCTGCTGTTGGTAGCAAGTATTTTTTTGAGCACTGATATGGATAAATTTGTTACATGCCATAACCAGCTCCAAGAGCTGTAACTAACAACTAGTGTTTACAATCGATTGATGTATCAACTATTGTAACAATGGATCAAATGGCGCATTTTTTTTTTTTTTTTTTTTTTTTTAACCATCGGCTTTAATATAACTTGATGGTTGTACATGTTTTAACTAACAATGAAGATAAGTAGGGAGACAAATCACAAATCATTTTCCCTCTGATTTTTGTGGTTTTGAGTTGAGAGTAAAATGTTTTCACACTTAATGTTTTTGGCATCGCGTTATTACTTGCTTCACTCCAGTAAGCCCAACACCTACATGTCCAGAATATTCACAGTACAAACAAGTTTGATTGATTTTTTTTGCCGGTAATGGCGATTCATTGTTTCACATCTAGCCGGCACAATGGATTTCATAGTTTCTAACATTCTATTTGGCAGGCAAGAGGAGGAGCGACGCAGACGAGAAGAGGACATGATGCGACAGCGAGAAATGGAAGAGCAGATGAGGCGCAAGCGTGAGGAGTCCTACAGAATGAGTGGTTTCATGGACAATGTACTTACATTTTGTATTTCTTCATTAGTTATTGTTTTATGCCTCAGTATGGATGTTGGATAAATTGTGGCATCCGCTTTTTTTATTATTATTTTTTATTTTAAATCTGAGTTTCTAAGATATGTATCGTCATTGATTACAAAAATCATTAATCTGTTTTGTATGTTAACAGAGGGATAGGGAGATGCGGATGGCTTCTGGAGGTCTCGGATTGGCAGGTGAATATAATTTTACTGTTTTGATGGTCATGTATGGGATAATTAAAATAAATAAATTGTGCAGACTTCCAGAGAATTTTTTATGACTTGCTAAGCTCAAATTCTTTTGTCTTTTTATTAGATATGCCTTTTGGCGCTAACAACCAGAAGTTCCCATTGGCCAGAATGGGCTTTGATGCTCATCAGGGACTCGGTGGACCAGTGGCAGGGGGCATGGTGCCCAACGAAATGGTAATGTATCCTGTGGTGAAAGTGTGTGAATGGTAGTGTGTGTGTGTGTGTGTGTGTGTGAGATGGTTGGAAAAAAAAAAAAAAAGTATAGACCGAACGGTTGCAGTTTGAGACGATTTGTTCAGTCACCTGATAATTTTGGTTTCTGATGGATGAGTGTTTTACTAAGGAAGGTTCTCAGCAACCAGACTCAGCTTTCCCTCACAATATTTTATTTTAGCTGCTTGGAATGTCTGTCTGTACTAAAGCCCAAAAAAAAAAAAAAAACAGTGGACTTTGGTTTGCTTACTGCATTTGCTTGTAAGTCCTGTTCGTTTGATGGACAGGCGTGTTTTGGGTTGAATACATGAGCAACTTTTTGTAATACAAATGCACCTGCATTCCTCTTGTTGTACCACTTCTGGACTAATCACATATTTTAACTTTTGAGCCGATTTAGATGTAGGCAGGTTTGTCATGACTCCACAGCTTTGTGTAGATCTACTGGCACTTATATAGTCGGAACGTATGAAGGGTTTTAGTGCAGACTGAGTTAAAGCCAAGTACTTTTCCCACATGTTTTCTAATCAATAAATTAATAAATGGAAATGCTGAGCTACTGGATGAGCTGATGGTGGATGGACAATCAGTATATTGGCTTGGTTGGCTGCTAGTCAGCATGTTCTCTTTGAAGACCTGTTGAGAATGTGCCCCTGCATTTTTAAAAGGAAAAGAAAAACGCAACCTAAATTTCCAAGGAATACCTGGTGAGATAAACATGCAGATTGATTCCTTCATTCCAACCGTGATTGTGATGCATTTATTGTAGTTTGTTCTGGTTATGGTGGCAGAAGTTCAGATGTATTTTTTTTTTTATCTCTCTCCAAGGATGAGATTAAATCCTATAGTAGCTCAGTTTGTATTCACACTCTTTTATTAGGCAAATGTCATTTGCCTATTGCGGTGATCCTGCAGTCTTCACACACTAGCTCTTTTATCGGGCAGTGCAGCTCAGTCCACTGAATTACTCAATCACCACTCTGTCGCCATTTCCTTTGCCTTGACTGTCATGCCAAATGTTCTCTCGTGTTTTTTTTTTTTTTTCATTTTATTTTGCTTTTGCTTTTTAAGTAAAATAGGGCTTTTAAGTAAAATGGCACCCTATTAAAATAAAAATATTGAAGCCGGATCTAATGCTCTAACACATTGTGCAGAGATATAAGTAAAGATGTATTCGGCTTATACATTATATTTATTTTGATTCTCCAAGGTTTTCACTTGTACGTTGAATAATATTGTTGCTTTTTGTAAAGCTACAAAGTAAACATTATGCAGAATTAGTATTAAAAATAAAACTGACCTGAGGCGTTTCACAAAACCAGACGCTAGTCCAAGGATTATGCCAAGTTACAAGGAGATCATATAAATCATGTGATTGCCATTTTTCAGGCTGCGGTCCTGTATAAATTCTACTTTAAATAAGTGTTTGGTCTCCAAAGCCTGTTATGTTTCTTCGTTGAAGAGTCTGTTACTGTTTGCTCATGTCTTTGTCTTAGACAATAGATGATATTTTAGAGAGAAATGTGTCCACGGTCACCTCAAGTCATCTTGAAAAATGTGTATATATTAAGTAATCTTGTCAAATAAATTTGTCGTGTAATAGAAAAATTTTTAGCTGAAGCAGTTTAATCATTCAGCAATTAAATTTTTTTTTTTTTTTGTGGTTGTTCTAAGATAAAGTACAAGCGATTACATCTTTCAGATTCAGTGAATGAATGCGTTTGCCCACTCTGCTGTGTGCTAGGCTGTAAATATACACGTAGTGTTGAACCTATGCAGTTATTCAAGGCTGCCTTTTTTTTTGTTTTTTGTTTTTCCTCAGTTAACATATTAATAGTTAGGAATTTATGTAGAGTTTGTCAATAAAACAGTTTTTGAATATATTTTATGCTTACTAGTTTGCAGACCAACACGTTGATTTTAGTTTGTTTGTTAGAATAGATTTTAAGTAGTATTTTGTTACTAATGCAGTGAACCCATATTGTGTATCAAGTTGTAAGAGAAAGGTCTGAATGGAGATACGAGTAGTCTGTGTTCAGCTGAGCCGCATTGTTCGATGAAGAAACGCTGTGTATGTGGAAACCAACCAGAGTTTATATAAAAATCAAATCATTTTATTCTGACTAATTTTAACCTAAAACCGTACATTAATGAACCTTAATTGTGCAAATTTTGCTCTACATGTTAATCTAGCTGTGATGAAGTCGTCCTTGCTGTTATGTGTTGAATTTCATGACGCATACACCCCAACACACAACTATGAAATGCAGGATTATTATTATATATATTTTTTTTTTTGCTGGTTATCATCAGGTGGACTGTGCTGCAGTTATTTCTGTGTATTTTGCTGTGTGTAAAACAGTGAACAAGCACTCCAACGCGGTTCTGAGCAAAGCGCCAGTGTTTGTAGCTAGATTTGATAGCCGATTTTCTGTGATTGGATGCATTAGTCCTAACTGTTACATAATAGGCCCAAGACTGCATTACCACTTGAGACATGCTTAACGTGTACACATGGATTTGGAATGAGAATGAAATCGTAATGGTCATATAAATGAGAACTAACTGTAAAACGCCTGCAGTTTATTTGTCCCTTACACCTGATTTTATTATTTATTTTTTTTGGAAGGTAATGGAAGAAACTAACATTTATAGTTGTTTCTTCATCTTAACAGTAATCTACAGATTAACGTCAAGTCTTTATGACAATACTTAGGTTGAAGTCTAATGGAAAACTTTTAGCCTTCTGTTAACTTCTTCTTTTTTTAACAGAATGGTCAACAGAAGTCCTCATTAATAATTTTTTTGGCAATCACTATTTGGCTGCTTTCATAAAAGCTTTCTGGAGTCCACTTTATATTTCAAAATAAGTTTTTTGGTTTGTTTGGTATTCAGGTTTCCTGGTCTGTTGTAAATATGATGCAGTTTCAAGCCTGCTTAATTACAAGATTTTGTGTTTCTGTGTAACTGATCATCCTCATGGCTACTCCTTTGGATATAATCAGCAAGCACTTAAAGTGCTTAAAGTTCATGTCAAAGCATCTAACTGCTTTAGTTTAATACTGTCTCATGTTCCTTTCTTTTGTAAATCACTACATTTAATAAGTAACTTGATCTTTAACAGTGTATGCTTTCCTGTTGGAAACTTGCTTGGTCACAAATAACACATCACACTATGGCAAATTATACAGTTCGTAAAATTTTTTAATTCATCTGACAATTTGGTTTATATTTACTTTATGAAGTTACAATCTGGATAGCTATAATGTTAAATTGCAAACCCACTTGACTGTTACTTTTAAGGAAATTAGTGCAAGAGATTTATTTCAGACCAGCTGGTAAAATTCTAATCAGTTTCTCAGTTTAGAGTGTACTATAGTAAGCCAACTTTAACCCAGAAGTGGTTTAAAATATTTGGGCTATTTTATCGAGGCTCTAAAGTTTAAATCATCACTTTAGCCATGTAATGTTACAGTGGCTTTTGTAATACCATTACTATACACTTGCAAGCTGATTTTATGTAACAGTGAAATAAAATAAAGGCAATAATGCAGAAAATATTTAAAAAAGAGCATTTAAAAAATATTTTAGAAGAGAAACAGTGGAGAGACAAACTTACTTTTTTACTTATTTATTGGATATATTTATATAAAATATAAGATGACCTACAGATTCTGCTTTTTAACATCTGTTGTACTTGACTCAAGCTGAAACTATATCAGTCATTGAAAGAAACCAGTCTTGCATTTACTTAAAATTACTTTTTTGCTGACTAGTTCAAATGGTAGCTGATATTCCACCACTGAGTTCTGTTATGGTAGGATCTTGCTAACAAATACATTACCCTCTTTTCCTTTTCCTATGTTACCCGTGGCACCCGTGGATCTGCGTGTTGGAACGGTTTCATCGAATCTGTACCTTGGATCCCACTGTAATAACCTTTGGCTCAAAATATGAACTCATGGAACTTGCACCAATGTTACCCTTTATTCCTACAATGGATTCAATCAAAACAACTATTCCTCCGCCAAATACCCTACCTCGTACGAAAACTTATCACTCTAGCACAATGAGCGTTTCCCTCAAGGCGGCCCTGCAGGTCCGAGGGGTATGGGTCCTGGCAATTCAGGATTCGGCAGAGTCCGTGAGGAATTCGAAGGACCTGCCAAGAAGCCACGCTTCTGATCTGGCACTTTTTTATAAAGCAGAGCTTGTTCCTGGATTCCCAGTGAGTCTGGGGTCTTTAATTAATGTATTTAAGTTTCAGATATTCCATTGGAATTTTAGCTTAAAGATCCTTTTTTTTTGTGGCAATTTTTTTTAAGTAACTTGTTTAGCTCTGTAGTGAACTCTGCTCAGCAAGTGTGTCCTCTTGCTCGGCACATCCTGTTGTATTCTCCTTTTTCTACGTATATAATCAAACAATGTTACTTGTTATGCTGGTCACTCCTGTAAGTTGTTCTGCTGTTTCTATGGTTGTTTTTGTGCCATTCAACATTTTGAGATAATCCATGTGATTTGCAATAAAGAGTACATTTAATTGTTCAAACCCCAATTTAACGTTTTGGCACCGTTTGTCACAAAAAAACACTCGGCACCCTTGAGAAAGCTCCAATTCATCAAATATCTGGGGTTTGTTTCTTGTTCATTTTGAATTCAGTTAACTCAAACTATCTAGGGTTATGGACCACATGGATTAATTAATACAGGGGTGGACAAATCATAAATACATTAGCTCATATGCCAACTAAAAGCTCTGAGTTGTTGAAAAACCAGTCCCGTTTTTGAGTTGTCCCAAAACCCAAGTAATTTGGCCTGGTGAGTAAATTACGATATGTGACAAAATGTACAGTACTGATACTCGCATATCTTGCGTTTGGGTATGTCGACGGGGCAAAGCTCCAGACGCACTTGCTCCCAGTAGTGAAAAGGAAGTTGTGTTGTGCAGTTGTTGGAAATGAGTCTCTCAAACAGGAGAAAATGTGTTCATAATTGAGTGTTATTTCCGCTCATACTATGGGAACAGAGTAAAAACCGGTGACAAACATTTTCTTCTCGTGCAGTTCCACCGATCTTACACCACCCGATGCTTGCTTGTGTGGAATGTTAAAGGGGAGTGTTCAACTGCGAAGAGCCGCCAAGAACCGCATTAAACGCGCAGATTGTCTCCTTTTGACCCGGAGTCCGGGCTAAGAATCTAGTTCACACACTTCCAACACTTACGTTACACATACTGTGGTGAATCAACATGCTAATGGTGTGTGTAGTTTATTTCAGGAGAAATAAACTCCGATGACAACAAGGTAATATTGTACAGTTCAGTACTGTGTATTTTGGCGCATACTGCATTTAGCATGTCGCACATGAATCTACAACAAAAGGTTGTTTGCCAGAGTTGTGTGTGTAAGTTGTGGTGGTCTGTCCTCCATGAACATATTTGAACCTAGGTACTGCAGGAAGGATCAGGATAGACCCAGAACCCTGACCATGAGTCAACAAGTCAGCCTGATTATTATGGTCTGGTTTGGAAAGTAGTTATGCTATTAGTCAATAATGGACCACTTTGGAACAATATAAACACAACACCCGTGCCAACTGAAGACTTTTTACACGTAGGATGTTAATTGTCCTCTTTTTTATGATTGGGGTACCCATTTGTCTGCCAGGCAGATTTGGATAAAAATAAATAATGATAAAATGTACATGGAACCTACTTGTCCGGGGTGTTTGGGCTAATGATTTGTCCACCTCTGAACTGCATGCTAATGTGCCCGGTTTGGGATTGTGCAGTTTGAAATGGAGGCTCAAAGAACTTTCAGTGGCCTGGCATGTATTAAATACAATGCACAATTGTGTAAGAGGGGAGGATCTTAAGCTTTTTAAAACCTGAATTTGCATTAGGTAAGTGTTTTGTTTTTTTCATGGTCAGTAAATGCTCCTTAATTTACTTTATACTCATCATTTAGCTAAGATCTATTGATGTCTCCTGGCTACCGATGTCAAGGACGCACATTGTAATTACTTGCACAAGCAAACCTTCAGAAAATGTAAGCCATATTATTAAAGGTAGCAAAATTGTACAAAAACCTGACACTTCCCCATATGGGTTTGAAGCATGCCCTGCAACCATAAAAATGTATTGCTCAAAGCATAGTAGGCAAATTTGTAAGAATATTAATCCAATATATTGAAATACTTAGTAGGGCTTTTTAGTATAGAATGCTGCCAATATTGCAAAATCTATGGAGTAATCAGCCCTCTAATTACTGTAGGATTGTAGGTGAATTTGTTTTAATATATTCTTTGCTCAAAAGGCTTACATTTGAGGACTGATTACTTTTTTCTCATTTTCTTCCTTTTTCTGCATGTTAATGGAAATTCTCAGATTAACTAGAATTTGACTAATTAGCCTATGTATGTAATGCAGTTTTTATATAATTATGACCATAGGGTGGATTTATTAATAATTTAATAATTCTTGTATGGCTGGAGCTAAATACATCCATAAAATGTCTTTTGCTATTGTGTATTGTTGGTCCTTTTTGTATATTTTCTCTTCTTTAACAGGTGGTTGTCCAAAGTTGCGTGCACCGGAGCTTGACCGCTTTTATCCTTGTGTGTCGTCCACGATTTTTTTTTTGTTTTAGTGCAAATTAGAGTTAAATCGATATCATTGGAATAGTAGTCGTAAGTTTTGCTTTCAACTAGCTGTAGCATCAAAAAGACAGGGGTTTTGCTGGCTCACAATGAGGCAGCGGTGGTACAATCCCGACTTAAGTAAACACTTTTTAAAAGCAACATGTTTTTTTGTGATTATATAATTTAAGTAATTGACCATTACATTGAAGCGTATTTTATCACGACACACAATGCAGTAGGAAAAAAGTGAGATAAAGAATGATTATAACATAGTATTGTGCAGCAGTGGAGCATAGATTACTATTAGCTTATGAGTATAATAGCATGTAGTATTGTAATTAATACAGTTAAGTTCTAAGGAGTAGTAGTAGTAATAGTCTTTTTTTTTTTTTTTGTCTGCTCCCATTGAGGGATCGCCACAGCGGACCATCCAATCTGCACAAAACTTGACAGGTTTTACACTTGATGCCCTTCCTGACACAACCCTGCCATTTTATCCGAGCTGCATCTAGTCACTGGGGTTTGGGCATTGTGTGGAAGTTCGAACCGGGGCCGTCCACATGGTAGGCGGGAAACCTACTGCTGAGCCACCAAAGACATAATAGATAATGCATGCCAAATGATAACACGTGTAACAGCAATATTTGTAGTTAATTCTAAAATCTTTCCTGAATGTCAATTATATATTTGTAATGTATTTCACAATACAACCTTCAGATTTCTCATTCTTAAAACCTCCACTTTGATTGATTGTTTTTGTCGATGCATCCTCCATAATACAGCAGCTGGTGTGCTGCACTGGTTACAGTACAGCGCCACCGCATCGACAATGGCATAAAGCAGCAATTACACTGACATATAACAGTAATCAGTCGATTGCAACTCATGTTAGAAAAAAATGCAATTCTCAATAAAGAAACTCTCCAGAGCTTTAAGAGCCAGAGGAAGAACGCAGTTTAATGGAGGTGACCGCCTCGTAATTCTCTATGCGGCAGAACCTAAATCAATACCCTCCCCTGTTGGACTGCCTTTAGCTTTGATTGCAGTGCATATTTTTCTTTTTACATCTACTGTATATGCAACATCACATATTTCCTGTCTTGGGTTGCTAAAATTTTCGACTGGGATCTTGTATAGATGATGGTAGAGTTGAACCACTCTATACTCTTCTCATCTAGCTCGTCTCCGAGACTTTCAGTGGGGACTCTGGTGGTCAGTGCATTTGTTAAAGATTTGTCATGCTCCCAGAAGTATTTTTAATACATTCAGGTCATCAGCTGACTTAGTTTTATTGCCCCAAACATTGCTGAGATTAGACCTGACCAACTGAAGCAACCCCAGACCACAACACTGCCTATAGAGGCTTGTACGGTGGGCACCATGCATGATGGCTCCCTTCTTACCCTGTCGTGCATGTAGCTTTGGAATAGTGTCAGTCTGGACTCTTAGATCACATGACCCTTTTCCATTGCTCCAAAGTTCAACCTTTTATCATCTCTCGCAGAATGAAGCATTTCCCCCCAATTAGCCTAACAAGTGTGTTTTCTTTTCTTCTGGCCACACAGCTATTTATTTAACGTTCACAGTGCTCCTTGCATTGTACCTAAAAGTTAATGGATCAGCATGTGCCATTCCCGGTTTTAATGTGTTGGACAGCTCTTAACCCAGCTCCAGGGTTTGACTCTGAATCTCAGTAACATCTAAATCCACGGTGTACGTGGTCTACTATGTATGTTTGTTTAAGAAACAAGAAGCTCCTCACTGCATCTGTTTGATTGTGATCTGTTTGGCATAAATCTTAAACAGGTCGCTGCAGTAAGGTTGACTGTTTCAGTAGCATTAAAGACAAAGTATTAAAAACTGCTTAAACCATTCAAACATCAATGTGTTAATTGTATAAATGCGTCTCGTGAGATGCAGTTCTGTTTTTCCTCCTCTCAATCTTCTACTTCACATTCCAGTCAGTAGGTGGCTGTTTCGCACCAGCCGAAGATAAACTCAAAAGAAACAACTGCACTCTTGACAAACAAGTATTTTGTAAGTACTTTCCGGAAGATCTAAAGTTTGTATTTCTTGCAAAAGTTATGGAATATTTTGAATTTGTCAATTTATAAATTTTCAATTTATCATTAGTTTAATATCTGTAAGGTTTGTAAGCCTTATCTTCTGAACTTCCACTGCTTCAGAATTTGGGGTGTAATTACCAGATAACACCTGTTTCCCCACCTGAAGTTCCAATCTAAAGCGATTTCACCCACTGACCTGCCACCAGGGCATAACGAATCCAAATATTACACAGTGTGGTGAGATTACGCACTTAATTGTTTGTCATTGTACTTCAATTTTATTTGTAAAATTTATTCTCGCAAAACAGCTTTACACAATCAAAGGAAATTATGGAAGTTTATATGAAAGGTGTATGAATCAAAATTACCAGATTGTCTGAGGATTGATGAGCAAGCCAAGGGCGACGGTGGCAAGAAAAAATTCCATGAGATGATGATAGGAAGGAACCTTGAGAGGAACCAGACTCACCAGGAAACCCATCCTCAGTCATATAAATGTTTTGCTAACTTAAATACTTCTTTTAGGTAGTCAAGTCCTTGAACATTTTAATTGACTTTAGCCCCCATGGCTTTTGTACTCATTTTACTTTTGGGGGAATGGAGACAGGATGAACGGTGTACTCTTGACCTAGAAGTTCCCTAGTTCTCCCTTGTTCTTTCATCAGGGTTTGTACGCTCATGAAAATCCTGGAAAAGTCATGGAATTTGAAAAATATCCCAAAGTTTTGGAACGGTCATTGAAAAAAAAAAAATAGATTTTAATAATGATTGTTTGTGCGTAATGACCTGTGTCCAATGTCTCCATCTCAGATAACGCTAACGGGCTACAATCCCTATAGTTTTGTAGTAATGTGTTCAGTGAGCGCACTCTACATGGTGTAAGGCCTTGTTCACACGGGCGTTAAATTTTTGGATAAACGAACTTGCTCTGACCGTCCTAGACGTTTATGTTGCATTTTGTAGTGGCGCTCGATTGACTTCTACACTGGCGTTCGTTTGTCTCTGTCTAACGCCAGCCTGGAGCCCAAATTGTAGTTTGTGTGTTAACCTGTGGAGGCAGTGTCGGGAACTGGAAAGCCCTTGTTTTATTTGAGGTGGACCATTTTGCTATATTAGACATGAATCTTCTTGTTTTAAAAATTCTAATTAAATTATTATATTTTTATATAATATATAAAAATATTTAAATAATACGGCGACATAGGGAGAGAGAAAAATCGCTGCCGCTACTGGGTTCACCCTCTGACGACACAACGTCGGATTAAAGGAAGTTTTTTGTGGTTTATGAAGAAATGCGAAATTTCCGCACCAGTTTTATTTTTAAAGTATTTTATTTGATTTTTTTTCCCGCATTCCCTATGTATAGCATTGGGATATACATGGATTGGGATCATGGGATATATCCGGTCCTCCGAAGCGTAAAATGAGAAAACGGACTAGAAGCGTTTTCCTTGCGTTCGTTGGGATTTGAACGCCAAGAAAAAGCTGCATGCAACGTTTTTTTTAATGCCGTATAAACGCGTAGCCGGACAAACGCACGTCACCAAAGACCGTGTGAACACTCTCATTGACTCCTATGTGTAGAAAACACTTGGCGCTTCATCCGCGCTCACCGGACGCTACGAACGCCAGAAAAACGCTCGTGTGAACAAGGCCTAAATGTTGTGACTTGGATGTTTCTGGCATCTCTACACACTTCTTGAGTGAGTTAAAACATTAGCATGACAGCTGAAAGAAATGGCACATGATTCTCCTCAAACAATTGGTAGATTGGCACAGCTTTAACACACTAAATGTAACGGCACCAAAAGAAAACGGCAAAGTGTCCTTGAGCTCAACACGTTGTAATTTATAGTTTTTACAAATTTATAAAATTTATAAATGAAAACTGACGAAGCCAACACACAACAAATCAAAATGTGTATACAGGGTTAATGCTTTTAATAACCCCTTACATTCAAAATGGAGAAATTGAGCAAGTTTAGAGATGGTATAAAGTGTTGAGCCAAATAAATGTGTATTAAAAATTTTTTTTTTTAATTTATTTTTTACTAGTATTGTCAACGTTATTTTCATGGTGGAATAAAATATAATTTATCCCACTGCTAAAATAAAAGGAACAAAGTAATGTATAAATTGAGTATTTGTGGAGTGAAGGTTAAGTTTCCACCTCACTATTAGCTCAGATGAAAAGTAAACCATGCAACAAGAAGTCTTGGAAGTTTTTGATCAAGAAATGTATATTTAGAAGTAAAAAAAAAATAAATACTGCAGTGGGTTCTGTGCAAATTGCCTACTCCTATGTCGTCAGTCACGTGCTTGCTCCAAGCTGAAGAAGAATGACTTGTTCCAGTTTCAGAGAAGTATCCTCAAAGCGTGATGCTACCACTACTGTGCTTCACCATGGAGATTGCATCAGCCAAAGCGATACCTTTTTGTACCAGATGGGCTGCTGGCTTTTTATGTTATTTTTTCTTTCATCAGACCTTTAGAGAGAATCCTTTTTCACATGCCATATGCTTTTTACTCAGGAATGGCTTCTGACTTGTCACTCTCCCTTAAAGGGAATGATTGTATTGGATTTTTTGATACACCTTTGTAGCCCAGCATTTCACCTCATGTCCACTGTACTCGGGAGAACATTACATTTCTGTAGAAATGCCTATATATCCATACCTAGATCTCTCTTAGCACAGTTTGAGAAGGTTTGTGGGGTTTTTTGGTGTGTGGACCTTTCTAAATGGACTTCGTTAGAGTTCTACAGAGATCACAAGGGGAAATAAAAAAAACAAAGCAAACAAGGTGGAACTGAGGTCTGTCTGGACCATTCTAGGTAAACCTCTAAATATCTAACAACGTGAGATTGCCTATAGAGCGATTTTGCTTTTTAGTACAATTTCTTCAAATTTCTAAAAAATGTATTTACATTGTCATTATAAATTAATGTATGCAGATGAGTTTAATACTGTTTAAATAAAATTTATAAATAACACAAACTGAAGGCTTTTAAATGACTTGACCAACTTGCCAAATACAGTCAATGCAAAGATTTTTCTATAAAATGAGCATAGCCCAGGAATGTGTAAAGAGGCCAAGAATTATGATTTAAACAGTTGCATGTTCTAGTTAACAAGGTACGGCATGTCATGGCCAATAAAAGGTATAAGATTTGAACATGCATAAGAGAAACTTTTGTGCAAAAGTAAAGCTCTAGTTATTGCTGTTAGCCTTTTGTTGCATCTATGGCAGATTTTAACAGTAATGATTAGCCTGGATGTGTAATCTGCATGTCCCAAGCTAGTGGTCTGTCCATTTTTAATGATGGAATTTTTTAGCACATGGATTTATGGCTTCCGTGACGAGCCGAATTGGAAGGCTTAAAACTTGTAGTCTCTTAGGTGTTTACTAAAGCCGAGCAGACGTTTTGCTTTTCATTTAGTAATCAAGTTCTGAATGTCTTCTATATTTACTCAGCGTTTTCAGGATCGTGGTGGAAACACGTGGATGTTCAGTTGGAAATGACAGGTCTGGCACTACACAAATGACACCTACATTAATACATTAGTTTAAGGGCAAACTCAGATGCTTGCCTCCTTTAAGACATGTCTTCTTGTATCCTCGTAACATGGAAATTTTGTTCAGTGACGAACCATTTTGCTTATCACCATTAGTCCAAGGCCATCAACAGATTCTTATATATTCAGATTGCACATGTGGTTTTACTAAACGCTCTAGAGCATTGAATCCACAAGTCTAACTTTTCTAAATAGATAAATTGATTAATATAACTGAACACTAAACTTGATCATTGCTTTAACAGTTATTTTTGCCTCTCTTTAAAAAGTAAAAGTATCTGAAGAAAACTATCTAAAAGTGCAAAACAATTGAAAAGTACAATCAGAAATATAGAAGCTGGTTTTTACTGATACTATACTACATTAGTCCCATTATATGCCACTCTGGCTCGCAAAATTAGAACTGAAATACTGCTCAAGATATTACTGAAGAAGTTAATGCGATTTTTGTTTCCAGGACTGCAATAAAGCAGAAGCAGTTCATACCAGATAGATGATTTAGTGAACTAATAAACATTTAGATTAGTTGCGTTTGTGAAAAGATTTATCTACGACCCCTTAGTATATTAGAGGTTTGTATTTTTTTGGTAAAAATTTGACAAATATTTATATCTATTGGCCACACAAGAGGTCCAACTTTGGTGGTACAATTTAATGTTAATCTAAATGTTAAGTATGGAACTAATAGTTAATTAATCATTGCTCCTTAAAGGATAATAAAAATGAATGTATAATCCTTACATTAACTGTTTAAATTATCGGACTAGATAATAGACAGTCCAGAAAATGATTGCATGGTGTTGCATGGTCTTCTGTTGTGTAAAATCTTCAAAGGCACCAGGACTGTGCAACCAGATGGCTGATTTGTACCTCAGGTTATTACCACAGAGTTTTCTACGTTATTTTCTGTACGTGGAGTTCAGTTGGCACTTTTGATGCCCCATACAGTGGTTTGAGACCTGCGTGGAACGGCTTTAGAGCGATTTATAGCATAAGAGCGTTGTAAATTCAAGCCTGCCGCTCTTCTTAATGAGCTTTTTATTTAAAAGCACAAGGGTCATTGAACAGGGACTCAGTTGTAAAGTAGTTTCAGTGGTTATTAAACAGCTTGAAGGTAGAAAATAAGTTGATTTACATTTTAAAGAGCAGTTCCAGTGGTTTTTCTAGTTACACTGCCACAAGCCATTGAGCACCTCGATGTAACAGCAAGACTTCAACCATAGAAGGCACTACATGTTGATTTTAACTGCAGGTTGAAGGTGAATGATGTATTTGAGCTGTGACCAAAAATACTTTACGTAGTTCAAATCTTTTCATTCAAGGGCTGACATTTAAGCCTGTGTAAAGCCCTCAACCAAACAATTTGTCAGTTATCTCGTACATGTTTGACGAAGTAGATGTGATAACTGGCCTCTAGGTGATGTTCATTATATACAAATAAATAAGGTTCATCATGCGTCTTTAGTACTTTGATGGTCCTCAGTCAGACTGAAAAAGAACATTTACAAACCTTGATATTTTCCTTTACATATAGCCAAAATATGCTACTAATGGATTGTAATCCATTAAATGTCATGGCTTTACTTTTTTTTGTGTAACTCACTGGGATTGCTCTTTAATCTTGCAGAAAACAATACATTTGCTAATGCTTTTAACAATGATGCAGTCCTATTTGAATGTATTTAAAGCTGTACAAACAGGACTAAACCATGTTGAGGTTCTACACCAGTAATACCAATGCTCTCACTATCTGATGAAAAGCCAACTCTCAGCGTTCCACGCTTGCCATTTCCAGTTCTCTGTAAGGAGAGCTTGTGTCTGTGTGTGTAACGTGTATGGCATGGATGGTGGTGCTGTAGCTAAGCAGTAGAAGCCAGTGTCCAGCTTGCCCTGCGCCACAGTTGACACTCCAGCAGTTGGTTACAATGAGACAAGATGAGTAGTCCTTCAGATCAGTGGACAGTTGAGCCTGGACTTGTTTGCATCGAGAGGTTTGCTTGCGTATCTTCCGAAAAAGGTAAGTGGTTGTCTTTTGTTCATTGAAGATAAAAAAAAAAAAAAATGCTTCACTTCCCTGATTCATCTCGCATGTTGAATTTTATTGGGGTTTTGGCATCACACTTCTCAAAATGGATTCACAGTGCAGATTTTTTTTTTTTCCTGTGAACTCCGTATGGCTAACGATTTTGTTTATCCATTCTCTCTGAACTGTGTTTAGATAGTCATGGACTCCTGTCAACTTAGCAACTGTGTAGTTGCTTGTAAAATCACTGAGAATGACGGGGTTGGGTTGGGGTTGGTGGTTTGGGGCACAGTTTTTGTTTTTCACTGATTGTACCATTGCAAATTTTTGGTCACGGGCGAGGGTGGGCTTGGAGAAAATCCAGTAGTTTGGCTCATCAGTGTCTCAACGTGTACTGTATCCGTCTGACTTCGGTGCTTCACTACATATTTTAACATCTCTGAATTTCCTCTAAGCTTAGGGTAACTTGGTGTCTAATACTGGACATGTGAATCTCAGTAGATTACATTTTTTGTTTCATTATGAAAACTAAACTATAAATACACCTTTTATTACCCTCATTTAGTGTTGAACTTTTTCCTCACTATGCAAATTATGTAGTTCTGGCAAATTGACACTAGAATAATAGTTTCAGTAGGTGATGCAGGAGCCACAAAAGCCAATTCAGGGCCTTAAAAATCCTATAATAAACATATTGTCTTAGTAGTTGAGCCTACTTTTCACTTCTTAAAAAGTAAACTGTTTCAAACGTACTTGTCCATCAGATTGGACTTTTGTTTCATTATTCGTGCAAAATTTTGACTGTTTGGAAAAGCAGCGCATTACGTAGACCGATATTGTAAGTGGATCATTATGTTCACAGTGGAAATTCCTTAAGTCGGTGTTCTTTACCCTGGATACGTGGATTTTGTGGTTTGCTGTTTAACTGTCATGTGTCATCCATATCTGGCGATGAGTATATTTCAGGGAAAAAAGTCGCTAATATAGTCCACTGAAGAAGAATTATAGCGGCACATTGCAACAGCATTTCTTGATTACTTGCTGCATTTTCCTGAAATAAAGGAAGACTTCAAGGTATAAAATCAGGGGTTATACATGTAGGGATCTTGAAGTAATTAAAATCATAATCTACAAAAGGTTGCATGTTTTACAAAAAGCCTGTAAAACCTGATTGTGACAGATGCGTATGAAAAGCAAATAGTCTGTTAATCCGTCAATTTTTATTCATTTCTTTTGGTTCTTAAGAGTTTCTATGGTATTGGATAAACATGCTTTAAATCCTCTGGGTTTTGACTTTTTTTTTTGTTTGTTCGTTTTACTATTCCACAAATACTTGACACTGTTGCAGTTCCAACACCACTTGACTTGCATCACTGTTTCTTTTCCTGCTTGGCCTCCCACTCTCAGTCCACCGTGATCTTTCTTGTGCAAGATCTCACATTGTATTAATCCACAACACAGTATCCTAAACTATTTGCCTCAGCATTTTACTGTACATAAGAAGTGTGCCTCTGCATCCATCGTGGAGACAAGGTGTGCTCGGCGTATGGCCGAATGGTTGTACAGGGATTGTTTGTTCATCTGCACTGTGATCCATATATACATATTTTTTCCTACTGCCTCTGGCTGTAGTTGCCTTTGCTTTACCCATCAGGGAGTGTGATGCCAAAACTGCCCTGTTTGCTTAATGGCTGCCTGTGGAAAGGCAGAGTATAACCTCACTCGTCAGGACCTACACTTCCAGCAACACCAGCACTGTGTAAAAAGGTGATGTCGTCTGTTTTGATAACTCGCGTGTTTAACAATGGACTCTACACCAAGCATCAAATTCACACACAGGATTTGTCATCTTAAGCAACACACATCAGTACTTCAAAATATGCTTCGACTTAACAAATGAAGGCTGTTTTGTCTGTACAAAATGTAGTAAATTTTGGGCTTAATGGGTTGAATTTTTTTATTTATTTATTTATTTATTATTATTTTTTTTTTTATTCGTTACATACAGATGGACTTAGGATTTTACACGTGTATAAACTAGGGCAGTACAGAGGATGGATTAAATCAAATATTTTTTTGTAGATGGTCATGGTTATACACTGCCTGTCAAAAAAAAAAATCTAATTTTTAACCACATTTATCTTTGATTACAGCACACAGTTCTTGGGTGAAAATGATTACTCATGCTCACAGAACAACACTTAACCCCTAGTCTTAGTTCCTGGAATATACCTGTGCCATCAGAGAAGAAAAACTCCATAGATGTGATAACCTGGTCATTCGGTACATTCAGGTCATCAGCTGACTTTATTGTATTGCTGAGCCTAGACCTGATTAACTAATCAGACCCCCTAATTTTCTTCATCAAATTCAAGCTTATTTTTCTTATTAGCCTCACTAACAGAGGTTTTCTTGTGGTCACATATCTATTTAATCCCCATTCCATTCAATTTTATTTGTATAGCGCTTTTAACAATTGTCATTGTCGGAAAGCAGCTTTACACAATCAAAATAATTATTT
>JAQMYJ010000021.1:9646424-9659419 GCA_030014305.1 Clarias laeviceps
CTTAAATTAAAAATAGATGTAATGATGAATGAGACAAAACAAGTTCATTTCAATTAAAACTTGCAGTATGTTGAAGCAGCTATAAATTCATTCCCTCAATTACAATTTGATTGTTTTATTGCAAATCCGTTTTGGTGGTGTACAGAGACAAATATATGAGCGGTGTGGATAATGCTGAACCATCAATTTTGTGTAAGAAATGTCTGAATACTTTTGACCTTGACTGTATAAGAAAAAGTGATTTAATTCGATTTAAATTACTCCCAGAACCAATTACTCTCACACCTGCTTTTATAGAAAATGAATCAATCAAACTTTGGACCAATTGAAATCAAGCATTCAGCATCACCGTGATATAATTTCACTTAAAAGTTTGCATTGTTTGTCGACTCCTGGTGAAAGACTAAAGTTGAATTGCACTTGATTGATCTGTTTGTTTTTGTTAAACCTATTTCTGATGTCATGACAACAGGATTTTGGCCAGAAGACATCAGAGCAAATCAAGATCAGTGCTGTGTTCTCCGTTGGTGAAAGCTCTACTGCTTTAGGTAGGAAACCATGTGACAGTTTTGTGTGCCAAATGTAGAACATTCAAGATTTACCATACCTTGGAACCTTGGCATTGGTCCCGGGTTCAAATCCCACGACTACCAAGTTGTCTCTGTTGGGCCCTTGAGCAAGGCACTTAACCCTCAACTGCTCAGATGTAAAATAAGTAAAAAATGTAAGTCGCTCTGAAAAAGGGTGTCTACCAAATGCCTAAATGTAATTTCAAAGGAAATAATGTAAATGCAGATAATCCGTTCCAGCCACAAAAAATATTACCAATTTCACACTATAGTCATATTGTTGCATATAAAAACATTCAAAACATTTAGAAAAGACATGTAAATTAAGCAGAATATTAAAGAATAGACATTAAAGCTCACTTAACCTTAATTTATGATTCCTCTTGGACCTAGCTGCCTTAAGTAACATCAATTTAATTCTTGATGTTCTTCATAACATTCTTGGGACCCATGGTGCGATGTCTTCATTAAATCTTGCACAAAATGCAAAAAAAAAAAAACACGGGGGGAAAAAAAAAAAGTAAACTCTCTTTGCTAGGCTTTCCAAGCAAGTTTTGAACGACTACGAGATGCACGTGGAATACAGGAAGTATGCATGATCGGCTTGGTCGCTCCCGATTCCGAAAATGCTTCGCATACCAAGGCAAATTTCTTGAAAAATTATATTTAAGTTGAAAATTCGCAAGGCAGGGGGTTTGTATGCCGAGGTAAGACTGTATTTGACTTTGCTAAAGTCCAACATATCACATCGTAGTTATATACTCCCAAAGCAATTAACGTTTTACCTCACCTGAAACACCTGATTCAGTTGGTCAGCCAATTACCAAGAGCCTCAGCTATAAACGTAAAAAAAAATGGGAAAAGAGGTAAAACAAAACAGCTCAAAGTAGTTTAACCTTGCTGGAATTATTTTTAATGTTTGCATTTTACCCTTTCTCATTAACATACAGGGTCTCCAGCAGCAACTGTGGCCCCCGCAGCAACTGTGGCCCCCGCAGCAACTGTGCCATCCAGCGCCTCAGCGCCCCTTCTGACGCTCTCTGGCAGTTCCCTGTGTGTGGTTTGTTCAGGCTGTAAAAAGATTCTGCTTAAAGGCCAGACAGCATTCCAGCGTAAAGGCAGCCCTCAGCTGTACTGTTCACCACGCTGCCTCTGCAGCAGCACGTTCCCCGACTGTGTGCCCCTGCCTGTCACTAAAAAGACTTGTCATTACTGCCTCAAGTGAGTCTCATGAAGTAGTTCTTTCATCTTTCTCTTTCTCTAAATTATTGGGTTGCATCAAGCAAAGAAACAACTAAAGAGATTTATAATTACTGGAACTGGGTTAAGAACCGTTTACATTGTCAGAAGCCGAAAGAATAATGCTGAACCATCAATTTTGTGTAAGAAATGTGGTTATAAAAAAATCATGACTGGGGATCAATGGAAAAAGGTCATGTGGTTTGATCAGTTCAGATTGCCCCTAGTCCAGAGTGATGGGCGTGTCAGGGTAAGAGGTGAAGCAATGCACCCATCATGCATAGTGGCTACTGTACACGCTTCTGGAGGCAATATTATGATCTGGGGTTGCTTAGGTTAGTCAGGTCTAGACTAAGCTACATTATGTGGCAATAAAATGAAGTCAGCTGATGACCTGAATGTACTGAATGACCAGGTCATCACTTCTATGGAGTTCTTTTTCTTTTGATTGTGAAAGAGTGGCTGGGAACTGGGAATAACATTTAGTGTTGTATATAACAATTGTGTTGTACAGTCATGTTTAAAAGTTTGTACCCCTCATTTAATTGTATGCGATTTTGTGTAAAAACAATAAAAAAACCTTCCGATCGGATCTTAATATTGGCAAATACAACCTCCTTCTTTAAGTCTTACCAAGTCTTTACCTCTTGGCAAGCAAACTGCCAAAACTTCGGCTTTTATAGATGTCTGCACACCTTTTTATGATCAGTTAATTAAGGGCTGATGATTAGCAGCATCTGGCTGCAACTTATCCTCTTACATCCTGTGGAAGCAGTAAAGGGGTACTTAATATTGGCCACATGTTTATTCCTTTTGGTTTAATTTTTGTTAAATAATGATTGTGACCAAAGTTGTTCATGTTTGGGATTTTTTTGCCCGATATTAGTGATCAAATGATTTTTACTATGTTTTTGAGTGAGTACTAACTTTTGAACATGACTGTAGCACCAGTTGAATGTAAATACTCTTATATTAAAGCTGCACATTTGCATTTAATTTTTAACAATTTTAATTTAGATTGTTTCATTTCAATCCTAATAAATGGTAGAATAACAACTTTATAAATGTCCAAATCTGATCATGGATTTCTCCTTTTATCTCTGTAGGGTAATCCCCAACCCTAAGGATCTCATCCTTGCCCCAGTGGATTCCACAAAGGCAGTTAAGGAATTCTGCAGTCAGAAATGTCTCAGCACCTTTAACTACAAGAGAGAGAGTGCAACTTCTTCACTTACCACAAAATGCGGCATGTGTCAAAAAGCATGCACTGTAAGTGTCGCCTGGATTGGTTTAGAAAAATGACCCCAAATGAGATAAATGACCCATGAACCTGTAATGACTGACACTTTCTGGAAGTGCCGACCCTTTCCTCATTTCACATTAAAAATATATATTATTAATATTTTTTTCCTCTGTCATCTTGATTATGTTTTCGACATTTGAAAGATCTGACTCCGTTTCGGTGTAGCTATAAGCCTTGTATAATATTTTTTCCCTCTCCTCTCTAAGATCCGCCATGAGGTGAACTTCATGGGCAACATCCATAAGCTATGCGGTGATGCTTGCTTTCAACAATTCCGTTCTTCCAATAAGCTCAGTCTGAACTGCTGTATAACCTGCGGGAGTTACTGCTACAGCGATGGCAAGAGTCCGTCTTTGTTAGTTGACGGCGCCGTTAAGACGTTTTGCAGCCACAGATGTGTCTCCACCTTCAAAAAGGTAGTGTTCAGTAACTTTTATTCTATGCTTGTGTCCTCGGTTGTGTTGATGATTCCTATCAAAATGCAAACAAATATTAAAAATGTATTGACTAGGATTGCCTTAAAAACATTGCATAAATAATCAGACTATAGGAGCTGATTGTAAAATACAAATAGTCCTCGACTTATGAACATTCAAGTTATGAATTTCCACAGATATGAACGGACTGTGGTTCTATGAACATTCGTAGATGCGAACAAATCACAGAAGTAGCTCAGGTGTATTGTACAAAAAATAGATACTGCCGTGAACCAGATACCATTATATACAATAGTTTCAGTGTGTAAGTGAATGTATTAAATGTCAAAATTGTCTGGTAGGTATGTGGGTGGGGTGGGGTGGTGCGGGAGAAATGAATGGACTCACGGGTTTCAAAGAATCAGTCCGGGAGCACAATGATAGAAAATGTCTGTCCTGTAAAGCTGTCCTGATGGTGAATAATCCTAATTTCGGCAAATCTTCAACAAAACAGAGTTCACAGTCTAATACAGCGGAAAACAGCTCTGAGACAAAATGATGTTGGGGATGCCTCTCCCGATTTAAAGGCGCAGAAACAACACTGTTACATTTGACGTGTGAAATTAAGTACTCCTTAGGTGCAGTTACGTCTTTTGGCCACATGATGTGTGTATATTTGTGTCAAAGGCGTAAAAGACTCACTTTGTCGGACTTAAGAACAAAATCTGATTTACGAACGTGCTCCCGGAACAGAACTCGTTCATAAGTAGAAGAATAGCTGTAAACATTATGGGATTAAACATTATTAAATAGTTCCAGTGTTGCTGCCAGTAAGGCCCTGACACATTCCGATGAAGATGATGTTTCCACTGCGTCTTAAAAAATATTGCTGTATCAGAGTCAATCAAGTTTATACTATTTCCAAGCCACGTCAGTGTCAGATTCTCATCATGTTGTAACTAATTTCCTATCAGGCACACAATCACACACTCACCAGGTCAGTATGTTCAGTATAATACCAAAAAGAAAGAAGTTAGAAGTTGGCATTGTAAGGATTTTGAGCTTACAAAATGACTTTATTGTTCGATTTCTGCAGACATGCACGAAGACTGTGCCTTGCCTGATGTGCAGAGTGTATCGAACCATAACAGAAATGGTGGAAAACGTCAGTTCGAACGGTAACATAGAGCTGTTCTGCTCCTCTGGATGTGTGACCGCTCACAAAATGCAGGCAGTCAGCTCATCAGGTAAAGGTTCCACACTTCACCTTAAAGTCAGTTTACAGAAAGAAAATGTCATTGTGTCATCATAATACTGGATCATAAATGGGGCTAAATGGTAGACACTTAAGAAGCAGAATATACAAATGTAAATATATATGTAAAAATATTTATACTTAGTCTAAGTGGTTTTTTCTTCCTTCTTAATGCATCACTCGTACACACATTAAGGTTCCTCACTTGAATGCAACCACTGTAAGAAGGTTGTAGTGCCTCAGTATCACCTTGCCATGTCCGATGGTACCATCCGCAACTTCTGCTGCTTCACCTGCGTCATATCTTTTCAGGTATGCTCCGGATTTTGCACAGTGCAGAACATTTCAACTAGAACACACTTGTAGACAATCATATTTCTTATCTTTTATTCGTTTTCTTTTTAAAGGATTCCTTCAACAAGACACATACTCAGAGCAACCAGCTGAACGTCGCCCCTTCTTTAAACACCACTCAGTCAAAGCCCGCCCCTATAGTGGTTTCTGGATCCGCAGAGTGTAGCTCACCCAGCTTACCCCGGTCCCCCTCAGTGACCAAACTGGCCTGTGCACAGTGTTCGCATGTATTCAAGTCCAAGCCTGAGCTGCTGGAATTTAAGGTACTTTCATTTTTGATGAGCTGAAATCATTCCTTTGAAGTGTTGAGTTTTGTTTTTGTGGTAATAAAAAAAATAAAATAAAATAAAAAAGCAGAGCTTTTGGCTCAATCGGACCATCATGATAATCATGATCGGTTGCAGTGGTGCTAAAATCAGCCGCTGTTAAGCATGTCACGTTGTTTATTCTAAGACAACCAATCTCAACTCCTGAGCAAAGATTGGGGAAAAAAAATCATTCAGTCGTATATCGCGATTCTATTGTTTGCCAATTCATGTATCTTTACACTGATTCTAAAATAGATTTTTAGAGTCAATGTGGAGATACATGAATTGCCATAAAATAAAATTGCAATATGTAGCTGAACTGGTAAATAAGCAAAACACCTGGTGTTTTTATTTATTGAAGACTTTGTGCAAAGAATGGAGAAAGTGTTTAGATATCTGCAAACAAAATTTGGACCGATACTCTAAGGAGAACGTAGGTGGCTCAGTGGTAGGTTCCCCCGTCTGCCAATGAGGAGGATTCAATTCTCACCCGATGCCCAAATCCCAGATGGTCCGCGTTGTGCGTCCTCTCGATTATGAAGACCAACAATAATTCACAAGGTGAAAGTTTCTAAAAAAAATAATCATTACTAATGGCGAAGCATGGATTCATCTCTAAGAGCTTGAGAGCAAACCTGGAGGAAACGTCCTTAATAGCTGACCGAGAAGAAGTTCAAAAGTCAGCCATCAGCTGGAAAATTTAAGCTTTTAGTTTTCTCAGATTCTCAAGGGCCGGTATTGGTACATTATGAAGAAAAAAGGTTCAACAATCACAAAAGTGCTCGTTAAAGTTCAGATTAAACACAGAGGACTGATATGCAAGGGTGTTGTGATCTTGATCCCAACACATCCGCCCACACTGTCGATACTTTGTTTTGAGGTGTTCATGCTTCTGCCCTATAGTCCATCACTCCATCTGACTTTCACTTGTCCGGTCGCCTGAAAGCAACTGTGAAGAAGTGAAGACAGCGGTGTATTCATGGCTCGCAGCTCAGACTAAAAACAATTTTGAATGCGGGGGATACTAAAGGTTGTTGACAGATGGACAAAAGCAAGAAGATTATGTCAAATCATTAACAAATTATTTATTTTTCTTGTGCAAAAGTTGATTGAAATAAATGATGCAGCCAGATTATGGCAAATCTTTGACTCACCCTTGTTTATCAAATTAGAATATTTATGAAATCGTTATACTTATAGCATCGCGATACAGATAGAATCGGCTCTTAAGTATTGTGATAATATCGTATCGGATAGAAGGTTCTAGCCTCCTTAGCTTGATGGTTAACTCTGAGTGCCAATACTTTTGAAGCCATGGTTTTTAAAAATATATATATATTTTTTATTTTGAGTCACTGTAACCACCAATTCAGTTTTGTATTGTGCTCCCAGATCTTAAACACATTCTGTATATAACATTACAGGGAAAGATGTACGTGTTCTGTGGTAAGACTTGCACCAATGAGTTCAGGAGGACCCACTACATCATGGCCCAGTGTGTGTACTGCAAAATCGAAAAGGTGGTGAAGGAGGTGAAGAGGATTAACTACCTGGACTGCTCATTCTGTAGTGAAGGTGAGGTTCTGCTCTTTGCGAGGGCCTGAACCATTGTGTCCATATATAATCCCCTGATATTGAGATGTCTTAAGTGATTGGTTGCAGCAGGAACAGTATCCAGCATGAAAATATGTGCCAACCTTAATTTACCAACATTACTAAGGCAAATAATTTTAATAGTCAAAAACCAAAAAATGTGAACAAAAATTATCTTGTCTCTTATGTCTTATAATAAACTAGTGTTAAAGAGAACTTAATTTAAACTTAATAAATAAAATGTTACAAAGTGTGTGCAATTAAATACAAAGTGTAAACACTAAAGCAAACTTTGAGGTAGATCAACATCTGTAAGATGTCAATAATAACAATACACAGTAAACCTCAAACTCTGTAAACAAAACAAATTATAATAATCAAATGTGAGCTTTCAAGTAAAGGAACCAACTATCGTTATTCACATGTACCTTTACATTGCAACATTACAAATTGTGGGCAAGAAAGACAAGTTGGTTCACTCTATCTCTGGATTTAATGCTGCCCAAGTACTGTACATGTGACTACATTACCCCCTATGCTAAAAGTTCTTTCTGAGGTGGGGCTGGTGACTGGGATGCACAGGTATTTCTTTTGCACGCTTGCTCACTTTCGGGAAGTTGCGCGCATGTAGCACTACATCCAAGGAAACTATATGTGGATGATTATGCAACTATTAATTAACAACTTTACTCACAGATTGCTGAGTGTAAGCGGTGGCCAAAACAACGCTACCGATTCCAGTTGTTGAGTGAAGCGGCTCACCGTATTCGCCCCGCTGTCAGTCGTGATGCTCACTTGGTTGCTTTCATTCAGACCCCATGAGAGCAGCGCATAAGCTAGGTTTTGCGCAATAACTTCACCTGTGCATTTTCCGGGAAAATATGCTGTTTCTGAGCATTTACTCTTTAGATTCCAGCTGTCATTGAAATGTACACTTAAGCTGACACGTGCGGCTTGTCCAGACGACTTTTCGCTCTCCACTGCTTTCCTACACTCCCAATAAAGTGCAGGGATTTTAGTCTTTATAAAATACTAAGTTTTAGTATTTCTTTGTCCCTATTATACTGTATTTTTTAGAAATAGTCTTATTTATTGTGCAAGCTGTAAAATGAATGAAATGTCTCAAATTAATCTCCAGGGTGCAAACTTCTCTACAAGCACGACCTTTCCAAACGCTGGGGGAAGAGGCACTGTCGCAACTGCCTGTACTGCAGTAGCACCTCTCAGACTGTAACCACCAGCATTTTCTCTGGTAAACAAGAGGAGTTCTGTGGCAACGAATGTCTTTCCCAGTACACACTGCTATTCTGTGAGGTAAAAATCCCAGAATCCTTTCATCATCTTTATCTCCCTGCTAAAAAAAAAAAAAAAAAGATGCATCAAAATGTCAGTTGCAATAAAGCAGAATGTGCTTCTTCTGTTATTCTGTTGACTTTTATACATGTATAAAAATTACAGGGCCGTGATCTAGTAAATGTTTTCTCGTTCCAACACACAGGTGGCCAAATGCAGCATGTGCAAGCGTGCCAGGAAGATGACCGAGTCGGTAAAATGGCTGAAAGAAATGAAGCACTTCTGTAATCTGCAGTGTCTGATTCATTTCTGTAGCCAACAAGCGTGCACGGCTTCTCCTGTAACTAGTGCAAAATCTGCTCCTACGCAAGGTAAGACAATTAGCAAGGAACCTTCTCAAAAAGCAAAAAAACAGAAATGTGAATAATTACTTTGCAAGACAGATTAAGACATGTCAACATGAACGACACGCCTGTGGTTACTTATTTATCTAGTAGAATGTAAAGCTATGATTTATGAAATTTGAGCATGAACCAGTGAGAAACAGGTGCAGATGATCAGGCAGGTGATTAGTATACCGGTGATGGTAAATGCTGAGTGGTTGGAACAGACGAGAGGGGAAATGAGGTCGCTGCTGAGGCTGTTACGTAAAAAAACTATTTTTAAATTGTATCTTTAGGCAAACTGAAATGTTTGTTCTAATTTACTTAATCTATAATTTTATTTAATATGAAGTAATAATAATATGGAATATTAATTTTATTTAATATGAAGACTTTTGCACAGTACTGTACATTCATAGACAGAGAGGCAATTTTGACTCTTAAATGGAGCAGTATATATTTTACACTGTCTTATCTTATCTTATTGGTCTTTGCTAGTGCCGGTCTCCATAGCACCTGCAACCCATACCACCGTCTCCAGCGTAACAACTCTTCCATCACTGGCTCCTAAGGAGTCCACGCCTGTTATCGCCAATGTTATATCGCTGTCCGAATCACTACCCAATGCCACCAATGGACAGCCTAGTGTCCCGGGAAGTTCAGCATTAAAAGGTAATGTTTTTCTCACCTTCAGGCGTCAGTCAAATTAATTTTGAAAATTTGAGAATGTAACATTGCATAGGATGTAAATTGTTCTGCATTTCTAATTAATTGGGTAATGACCAAAGCAACATGATGTAATACAGAATAAAAGTATTGAAGTATTTTAGTGATGCTTTCCTGGCTAACATTATAACTAGTGCAAACCTGTACAGAGTTTTTTATTTATTTATTTGTTTTGTTTTAAATCTCTGTCCACTCATGTGATTTGAACTTTTTCCTTTTCAGGAACCGTCCCTACTGTTGTGAAGGTGTTAGGACACGTAAGTATGTCACGGTCAATGCTAGCTAATCATTTACTAGAGATGGTGGAAAAATCGATTCAGTGATATATTGTTATTCTTTCATGTAGAAATTCATATATCGTTACTCTCTCTCTCTCTCTCTCTCTCTCTCTCTCTCTATATATATATAAAATTATTTTTATTTATTTATTTTTATATTATTATTTGAATTTTTATTTTAAATTTACAGTGTATATGTTTGCTTTTGAGGTACTAAAATGTTGGTGTTCCTCTATAATACTATATTGTGTGCTCTAAGCTATTCACACATTAACAGGCAGCGTAGCATCCGTTGTGGGAGGAGCTAATTATTTGTTAAATTTGTTCAGAATTGTAACAAAATCAGAGAACAAAGGTAACACCGAATCAGATATTTATGATACTACGATACTTACAGAAACACAATACAAATTAAAAACGGCAAATGGGTATCGTGATAGTATTGTATCAGGTGACACATGGTGATTCCAATCTCTAGTATTTACCTCTACTGTATAGTCCAATATGTGGCCTTCAGGGCAGAGGTTCAGGTGGCAGCTCGTGGTTAAGGACTACAGATCGAAAGGTCCCTGGTTCAAACCCAAGCACCATCAATGTGCAATTGTTGGATAAGGGCATCAATAACTGGACTACTAATGGGAAGTTTAGGGGTTTGAGTCCCATTACTGCCAGTGTTGAACCCTTAAGCTTAACCCTATCTGCTCCAGGGGCGCTCTTACCTGCCGGATCCCTTCGCTTTGACCCTGCGCTTCCTAATGAAATGTATGTGAAAAAGTCACTTCACTGTGCTGTAACAGTGAAGTGACAAATGGTTAATCTTAATCTTTATTTTGCATTAGAAATGTTCAATTCAATTTTATGGACATGGCTCCTTTTTTTTTTCTTTTCATCTAAATGAGTTCAGAGTTTGAGGTGCAGCAGTAAATCATGAAATAAAAAAAGGAGCATGAGCTTGTTTTTAGGACAAAATGTTAGAGTAAACAGTACAGCAATGGTTCTGCACCATCAGATCTGCCATTATAGCATTGTTTGGAGTAAATGGTGATATCAAATAGTAACAAGTTTTAAAAATAGGTCATATATATTTGCATAATGTCTCAATTGAGTACTGTTTATTTTTCATGATTGAAATGAAATGTATGTTGTCGTTTGTAGGCGAGCACACAGACGGATGGTGTGAAGCCGCCCCCTGCTGCTCCCACGAGAATTCTGAAGAACAAGGCTTTGCTCTGCAAACCTATGAACCTGAACAAGGGCACGTCCTGCAAACCCAACACTTCTGATGCTAACACGCAAACAGGTACTGAGCAGATCACAATGAAAATCCCACAGAGAAGAGAGACTCGCTGTAACTCGGTACCATCAGTGTATACAGTGTATACTTAACGATTCGGTTTAATTGTACAAATCATGTTCACAAATCTGTCCACAGATGAACCGCCACCTAAAGTAATAGTGCTACCCTTACCAGTGCCAGTGTTTCTTCCTGTGCCTATGCACCTCTACACACAGTACTCACCGTACCCTGTCGGATTTCCATTTCCGGTGAGCTGCATCCTGCCCAGTATATAGTTATTGCATTTTTGTTTTTTAACTCCATTCACTTATCTTATCATTCTCTCTCTCTCTCTCTCTCTCTCTCTCTATATATATATATATATATATATATATATATATATATATATAGTGCCAACCTGTTGTATTTTTCTGTCTTATAGGATTATATTTCATAAAATCTATACAGTATTAGAACAGCATGGAAAAGTCTGTGTTGTTTGCAAAATTATTTTTAAATATTTTAAGAAATAAATATGAATGGCCCAGACGTTTATCAAACGGCATCATGAAGCAATCCTGGTGCATGGAGCAATTCATAAGCATCACATTTTGCTTACTAAATATACAGAAAGTTACCCTTATTTAAAAATAACAAATAATTAAAAGGCGTTCAAGTCAAACAGGAACTCGTGAACATCTGTCTCCTGAATGAAGATGTAAAACTGATTGATTTTTGCAGAAGACTTCAAGCACACTATGGTGATGAGGCTGCGGTGGAGACTATATTTGTGCCACCCAGCACATCGAGCAATATATATAGCCGTGGCAGTTACTTAAAGGGTTATTCATTGTATCTGAGCACTTGGGGTGAAGGACCTTGATAAAGGGTCCAGTGAAGTCAGTGAAGCTTGAACTAGGGACCTCCTGGTCACCTTAACTACAGATCCACCCCGCCCCCTTTAACTGCAATAAAGGCTGTACAATCCCAGCTGAGGTGGATCAGAGCCCACTGCAGTTATTCACGTTAACTTGCAGAAGAGACGCATCTGTCTGTGGGAACTGAACACACAATCATTCACGAACACCACTTGCACATTACAGGAACTCAGCTGGGAGTTGTTGCCACATTCCTTGTATAGTCCTGACCTCACTCCAAGCCATTTCCACATGCTGGAGCTATTAAAGGAGTTCCCGACAGTCCAGAGTTTCAGACGTGAAGCAGGTGTACTGAGAAAACTTTCTACCTTGATAGTATCTAAGCACTAGTGAAACGCTGGGATAAGCGCATTAGTGTAGCAGGTGATTATATAGAGAAATAAAGGCAGTTTTTAAGGGAGTCTGTTCTGTTATTCTGCAGAATCAGTCCTGGTTTGATGGTTTGAACACCACTGTATAAGGTTTAACCAAGTTCTGCCTGGAGCAAACCAAGAGTCAGAATTTGTTCATCTGTATGAAAAAAAATATGTTGTACCTCATAATATTAGGGGTGTACATCAAATTTTACAAATTGCAATTTTATTTCCATATCTTATTGTCGGTCAAGTTAGACAGCTTCTTGTAGAGAACTGACCATCCTTTTAAAACTGCCGTCATGTGACCAACACACTCAAAGTGATGTCATCTGCTAACCATATAGGGAGTTTCAAATGAGGTGACTGTCAACATGTACACATCCAGGTATCTGTACAGTACTGATTTTGATGTTGTTTGCTCACCAGGTGCCAGTGCCCATGTTTCTGCCCACTACTCTGAACAGCGCTGAACGAATAGTGGAAACGATTCAGAAGATCAGAGAGAGAATCCCAGACAATCCGCTGGAGGCTGACCTGATCATGATGGCAGAGATGGTGGCGGAGGACAGTGAGAAGGACAAAGCTGTCTCCCAAGGAGGTGCATGAACAATAAACAGTTGTAAAATATATATACACTACCGTTCAAAAGTTTGGGGTCACTCCATGATGGTTCCTGATTTTTATTTCTTTCTACATTGTAAAGGAATG
>JAQMYJ010000021.1:9659519-9680648 GCA_030014305.1 Clarias laeviceps
CAGTATTGTTGTAGAATGTAGAAAATAAATCACTAAACAAAAACAAAGAAATTTGCAAGTGACCCCAAACTTTGAACAGTAGTGTATATATAATTTGAATTTTTTAAGTATGTTTATTTATTTTTTTTTGGGGTGAAAAATTTATTTTTAGCTGCAAATTATATAAAGCTGCGTGTTCAACAGGGGAACACTTAGTACCGTCACAAATTGTAAAAGCATGTTCGAATTCCTTCTGATTCAAGCTGCCATAAAATATAACACAATATTTACATACAAGCTTAAAAATGCATAATTTACAGGTCATGTTTCTCTTTTTTTTCCTCTCCGTGTCTGTTTTTTAACAGTTTAAACTGATCTTAATCCAGTAGGATTATAAGCATATTGCTTATAAGTTAGACCTGATATCAAATGCCGGTTTTCTAATATTATGTATCATAGAACTATGCTTAATTGTAGCAAAATTGATTAAAATAGGTTATAGTTACAGCAACAACCAAGCAAACATTGTGTAAGCACTTGATGCGAACTAGGTTATGGAGATATCACAGCTCATTTGATAACCAAATAGCAGTTAAAAAATAAATAAATAAATAAATAAAAATTATATATATATTGTTTATTCCAAATCCGTGTTGATGTAGATTAAGCTTAAATGTGGATATGAATAATAATACCATAAATTAATATTTCATGCACTGATCTAAGATAAAGCTATTCTGCCATTTTGTATATTTTTTAACTTTAAGCTAAAATTGTGCATATTTCATGCTTTAAAAATCCAGAGGAGTTGAAGGACAATCACAGCTGTCTGATTCCACTCTGTTTAATCCACAGTGTGTTGTGTTTTCCCACTCAGACCAGGATGATAATTTTATCGAAGATTTCGATTTGGATGTCCTGTCCGGCCACATAAGCTGGGAGGACGACAGCATCTCGAGTGGCTCCCGGTGGGCACGTAGCTCCGAATCTGAAAAAATGCCTCCATCCAGACCGGCACAGTCTCCCAGCCTACCCCCACAAGAGTCACAAATGGACCTGGAGGCAGATTTTCCACTCGGTGAGGGCTGTGAAGGACGTCCATCACTTTTATTAATATTTCATAAAGCCTACATGCTGATTTTTCTCTCGGTTGATTTTTGTGATTTACAGAGAACTTGGAGCATTTGGAATGTCGCACGGACGAAGACAAGACCGTGACCACCAGCACCAGGCCGAAAACACGCAAAAGGAGTCGTGATTGTTTCTCTGCGAAAAAACGAGTATGAACGTCACAGTCAGAATCATGCTTCTTCATAGATAGATAGATAGCTAGCTTTATTAATCCCAAAAGGAAATTGTACAGTATTATCATATATCATTTAAAATAGTTTATATTTATCCTGCTTTTAACTGAGTCGCCTGAAGATGCATCTCACAGCCAAAACATATTAAACTATATTGATATTTAAAGTACATGCTACATCAGTAGATGTGTGTATGTATGTGTGTGTGTGTGTGTATATATATATATATATATATATATATATATATATATATTTCTTTATAAAAATATTTGTTTTCAGGCCCACAAACGTACAGAAGCTCCTCAGACATCAGCAGCCAATGTTCTACACCCGACCAAAGTGTACACTGAATACGGCATTCAGGCATGGAAGAGCTGGGTACATTGGAGGGAAAAGCAGCCTAATATGGAGATGCCCAAATTTGGCTGTGAGTAATGTCTTTGAGGCTTTGTTTCTTAGTTCTTTACTAAAGATTACATGAAGTCATCATGAACATAATTGGCAGGGGCAGTGTTGGTAACAAGGTTTAAACCATTTTAGGTTTTCTGAAATTAACTCTGGATCAACATGTTTCTTTTTCATTAGCAAGCTTCTGGTTGGATATTTGACCACTTTCCTTGGCACAACCTCGAAGTACAGTCCACAAATATGTGATAAAGTTGAAGCTCCAAACGTTTAATGTTAGCTTGCAGTATCCATTCTACAACCAATTTGTTTGTAATCATTGCCCTTGGTTGAACGATCTAGCTGATCAATTTAGTTTATTCTGAAGAATTCTGAGGTAGTCCTCATTTTTGGTTATTCTATCCACTTGCACCAGCATCACCGGCAGCCCCAAAGCATGATGCTTCCACCACCATGCTTGACAGTTTTACAGTGTTCTTGGGGTTAAAAGTGCCTCACATTAAGTCTTCCGGAAGCCTTTTATCTTTGTCCGTATGGTCAGCTGCAAACCTTAGCCAAAATTGAAGACATTGAGGCATCTTTCTAAGATGGCAATCTTTCAGTCCATGGCAATATAATCTTACTTAACTGTGGTGTTCCACTACTTCACAGATATGTGCCATGGAGGTTCCTAGGTTGTTCCTGGCCATCAGAACCATTTCCCTTTCAGCTGAGAGTAACGGGTTGGGTCTTCTTCCAGACCATGACGAAGTGGCTCCAATAACTTGTACTTCCATATAGTTGTTTTAACTGATCTTGGAGTCTACATTAGAAATGGCTTTAAGAGTCAGATGATCTACTATCATTTTCTCAGATCTGTGCTGAGCTCCTTGGACTTTCCCATTGTCCTGTGAGTTGGTCAATCTAACGAGTGCTGTCAAACAAACCTTTTTAATGTTGGCAAAGAGAATCTACCAGCTGGAGTCATTCATGATCACTAATAGGAAGTTGTAAGGCCTTGGGCTTAGTAAAGTACAAAGTAAAGACATTTTCACAATTTTAGTTGTACAGTCAAACTTGTCCAGGTTAAAGAAATAATTACAAATCCAATATTGTCATACTGACAAATTTATCTGTTTACCTATTTACATATTTGCCTATAGCCAAAAAAGTATTCGCTCACCTGCCTTCACATGCATATGAACTGGAGTAACATCCAGTTCTTAATTCATAGTGTTTAATATGATGTTGGCTCTTCTGGGAAGGCTTTCCATGAGGGTTAGGAGATGTTAGGAGATGAGGTGTTTATGGGAATTTTTGACCATTCTTACAGAAGCGTAGTCATGTTGGAACAGGAACGGGCCAACCCCAAACTGTTCTTATGAAGTTTGGGAGCATGAAATTGTCCAAAATGTCTTGGTATTCTGAAGAATTAAGAGTTCCTTCCACTGGAACTCCTGAAAAACAACCCCACATCAGTTTCAACATGACTGCGCACCAGTGCACAAAGCAAAGTCCATAAAGACATGGATTCGCGAGTTTGGTTTCCTGACTTCCTGACTTCATAGAACACCTTTGGGGTGAATAAGAAAGGTTGGCCTTCAACCAGTCCAACCTTAGTATCTGACCTCACAAACGCGCTTCTTGAAGAATGGTCAAAAATTCCCATAAACACACTCCTTGTGGAAAGCCATCCCAGAAGGGTTGAAGCTGTTATCGATGAAAAGGATGGACCAACATCATATTAAACCCTAATTGGATTAAGAATTGGATGTTACTCAAGTTCATATGCATGTGAAGGCAGACGAGCCTTGTATTTACTCCCCTACTTAATTATTACTTTCTTGTTAGAGCACTTCCACATATTTTTTTGGGGGGAGAGTATACATTTTTTACACCTATCTTTCTTCTTACGTACTCAACCAGCACGAAACATTACAATAAAGGAGGACCTGTTACAGTGCAGCACGGCTGAGCTCAGTTACGGCTTGTGCAAGTTTATCAGTGAAATTCGGCGCCCTAATGGAGAAATCTACGGTCCAGACAGCATCTATTACCTCTGCTTAGGCATTCAGCAGGTAAGGAATTGTATTATTATAAGGCCTTCTTCAGAATATAGAGTTTAAGCCAATGAAACACTTTAAATAATGGATATTGTTTTCTTTCCTTTGCAGCACCTTTTTGAAAATAACAGAATGGAGAACATCTTTGCTGACTTGTTTTACGCTAAATTTAGTCAGACCATGTGCAGTTTACTGAAAGACTGGAAACCTACTATACTTCCCAGTGGTAGGATTCATATATTTATTACTGCATATTTTTACTTAATTTAGAGGTAGTCTTTCTTCTTTACTTTCAAAGAAATAAATAAAAATGTAAGTATTATATAGCTACATTTGAGTTCAGATGTATTTGGTGTATTGATATGTGCGTGTGTGTGCATACAGGCTACGTGTGCTCTCGAGTTGAAGAAGAGTATCTATGGGAGTGTAAGCAGTTGGGTGCGTTCTCCCCGAGCGTGCTTCTCAACACTCTGCTTTACTTCTGCACCAAGTTCTTCAACTTTAAGACCGTAGCACAGCACCAGCGCCTTTCCTTCGCCCACATCATGCGCTGCACTCGTGCACACAGCAACGGGAGCAAGATCACCTGTCTTCGCTTCTACCCCCCCACACACAAAGAAATCAAAAGCACAGGTCGGTGTTTGCTTAATGCTTAATTAATGCAAAAGTTTTAATAAACCCCCATAGTTTATGTTTAATTTTTTTACAGCGAATGAAGATCTAGATGGTGTCCCTGCAAAGAGGCAAAAAGAAGAGGAAGGCGTGGTGCTGGAGATGCTGGAGAATACGGAGAACCCTCTCCGGTGTCCTGTTAGACTCTATGAGTTCTATCTCTCCAAATGGTATGGCAGTGATCCCATGGGTTCTGTATTTATAACACTTTATTTAGTAACACTGGCTCATGAGTAAGTGTTGTGCTTTGAGTTCTCAAATCTGATTGGTCAGAATATTCAGCTCTGACTATAGCACTGTCTTTATAGTTTAAATCACAGGTTTAATCATTTCATAACAGGTTGTATGATGGATGATCTGCATAATTTAATGCTTATAATAAAGTACCATTGACCTGGTAAAGCTCTCTAAAGTGAGATATCGGTTTAACATTTTGGGAAGGAGTTGTATTCTGTCAGTGCTTTGGTACAATCATAAAGTTTTTCCACACTTCTTCAGGACTTTCTCTGTATAATAATAAGTGGAAATAGAAGAAATATCAAATTATAGCTGCTATAGTGTAAATGATAACAGGAGATATGCTTTTTCATAGAATTCCATAACATATAAAATTTACTTACAGACTGATAAAAAGTCAGACGTATTGTTCAAAATGATGTAATCTTTAATACAGCAACTTTTTGTAAAAAAAAAAAAAAAAAAAAGAGAACTTTTTTTTCTTACTTTCAGATTTTCATATCTGTGACCGTCCCTTGTATTAGAGTTAAAAACAATCTACCGTTTATCTTTGTTTTTCATACTTTCACTGAATTTCATCATTTCAATCATTTCTTTCCTCTTTTTTTTTTTTTCCTCCCTCATTTTATAATTTGCCATCAAATGTAAGAACAAATAAAAGTTGCACTATTACATTGCATTCTAACGCAAGTCCTTTACTCTTTCCAGCTCAAGCACGGTAAAGCAGCGCACGTCTGTGTTTTACCTGCGTCCCGAGCGCTCATGTGTCCCCAACAGCCCCATGTGGTTCTCGCACATGTCGCTGGATGACGAGGAGCTGGAGCGCATGCTCACTCGCATCCTGACCATTCGAGAGATCTACCTGGAGAGAGAAAAGTCCGCTGACACGTCTGAAGCAGAGAACCCAACTGATTCAGAATGATACAACAGCGAGCGTACTTTTATAGACAAATGGCTTTAAAACAGTGGTGCGCATATGCGCCTTTGTGCGGAGGAGGTAAAATCCTCTAGAATAAGTCTTTCAGTAATGAGAACGTGGCTGGACTACAAATTCTCGAGTGCACAATCCACATTTCGATCCTGTAACTCATCCTGCGGTGCATATTATTCAGTGTTCAGAATGGTTCACATAATAACGGTAATAAATTGATCGATTATTTGAAATAATGACACAATAATATTTGACACGTTTGAAGAGTTGCTTCAGTGCTGAACGGTTGTATAGTGCTTTTTTTAATTACCTGCTCATGTAATCATTGTGAAAACACTATACTTAGATTCTCTGTTTCAAAGTTTCAGCCCTTTTTTTTTTTTTTTTTTGATGAGAGTCTGTATTACGTTTTTGAATGAATGTTGTGTTTGATTGTACAAAATCAAACCCTGTCTCAAAATGCTTCCATACTTCTCTCAGAGCTAACATGAGTCCAATTTTTTTTTCTTTCTTTTTTTTTATGGTTAAAATGCATGAGCCAGCCAATCATTTTAATAATTCAAATAATTAATGACATAAAAATGATTTTTAAAATGAATCAGAATGATGATGTTTTTCTTAACACTGCTACAGCATCCGCATCTACTGTTATTTAAGCAACGTAGATGCATGCATACTTTTTCTTCATACACATTACACTGATCAGCATCAATGTTTCAAATCATAAATCCGGTATTGTGTTGGTTCCCGTTATGCCACCTGGGCAGCTCTGGCCTCTTGAGGCATGACTCCACAAGACCTCTGGGGTGTGCTGTGGTATCTGGCACCAGGACGTGGGCAGCAGATCCATTGGGTGCTGTTGATTTTGGGGAGGGGCTTCTGTGGATTGGACTTGTCTGTCCAGAACATTACATAAATGCTTGATCATATTGAAATTTGGGGAGTTTGGAGGCTGAGTTGGTGGCCTTGGGCTCTATGCCTGTGAGGCCCTTTGCATGTCATCCTGTGGTGCACTGGGTGTTCTGGTGCCTTTATATCATAACCACATTGACTTTTCTTCAGAGAGTTGTGCTGCATTGGCTTGTCTGTGGGGTAGGACTGGACAGCCAACCTTTGGTTCCCATGAGAATGGGTGGACTTAATCCAATAACCAGTTTGCTGTGTCCCATGTATTGATAATCAATGTTAATGTTGATTATTGAGTTGAGTTATAGCTGATAGGTGTCTGTTTATACCCAAATCCATGAACTGTCCTATGCAAAGGTTTGCTTGTATTTATTTATTTTTAGATTTTTTTGGACAATTTGGTGTAAGAATTGAATTGGCCCCAGAGATTTGTACATGTCCATTTGGGATCTAATTACCCATTTGTCACTTAGAGCATTGTCTTAATGTCAAATAATTTGTTTTTCCACTATCAAAGCTTTGAAAATGGAGAATTGCAGTTATATCTTTTGATTTATAAGCTAGAACATTTATACACACACACATAGGGGCCCAACAATTATCCATGCCCTTTTTTGGCAGTAATGTGTAGTATTATGTTTCCTCTAAAGATGTTAGTTTTCATCAGTAGTCAGTAGTTGATGCTATAATGGGTGTGCTAAATATTTTACCAGTGATTCCCACATACACAATCTCTGAAAGCTCCTTCGAGCATGATAATGCAGCGTCTCACAAAGCAAACATCTCAAACTGACGATTTCTTTTCCAGCATATTTTCAAGTGCACCTAAAAAAATCTACAGGATCAGTCGCACCAACATGTTTTGGAAACCAGACTAATTGAAGCTATTTTGAGAGCAAATAGGGAGCAAATAGACCTAGGTAAGGAATAGTGATCTGTTAGTGTTGATGAAAAAAGGACTCATTTACCAATTATGGAGGATCACTGAAATTATTATGCCTTGTTCATGGTGAAAGCCAGTGGTAATTACCATTGTATTTTTTCCCATTTTATGACCGTGGTAAGACATTCACACACTCATTCACTCAGTCATCATCTATACCCCTTTATCCTGTATATGGGGTGGTGGGGGTGGGGCATGGTCATCAGGTCAAAAGGAACCATGTTTTTGAACTTCTCAAGCTCGTTTTCATACTGAGAAATGCGAGCCATGGATGCCTGGATATAGGCTGCTGTTAGCCTCCTGCTCCTGTTGGTTAATCTTAGCTGTCTTGAGTGTCCACTGGCTTAGGAACTGTCAAAGCAGCAAACGTCTTCTCAAACCTGTCCACCATGCCTGCTTTAGCTACCACCTTCCTGTAATGGTTCCAGTCAATGGGGGCCGGATTCTCTGGCAGTGAGGCAAGTTTGGCAGCAATGGCATCGCTATGAGTCTTCAGGTTGTTAAACATCGTTTTCTGATTAGGAGGAACCCTCTCACAGGGCAATTTAGGAACGCCAGTTAATTTAATCTGCATGTCTTTAAACTGTTGGAGGAAACCAGAGCACCCTGGGGAACACTTTAAGCATGGAGAGAATACACTGACTGGAATCGAACCTGGACCCTGAAGATGTGAGGCCACAGTGTCACCAATAAATGAATGAAAGGTCATTTACAAACTGCATTTTGTATTTACTTTTGTGTGTGTAAAATTAAATTTTGATCTCAATCACTGAAGTGTGACAAAAATGCAATGAAATAAAAAATCAGGAAGGAGGCAAAATACTTTTACACACATTGTAGATGCAAAAGAAAAAAAATCAGAAATGTGTACTCAAAAACATATTTGAAATGTTTTTAACAGGAAAGACGAAGGAAACATTTCGGCTTATGTATTGATCAGACTGAGGATATGGAGGAAGGAGGGACTTTTATTTAGAAATGCATTGAGTCGGTGAGGACAGTTTTTGAGTTCACACATCCCTTTAAGAGCATGACACAGACCTGGGAAGTTATAGTTATATCACACGTGTGAATTGTGCAATGGAGAAAGAATTATGTGTTTAATGTGGAATACAGTGCTGAGGTATTATTATTATTATTATTGTTAACGCAGTAACATGGAGGAAACGGACACGGCCGAGGAGCTGTTAGCTAAACAACACCGCAAGGAGAAGAAGGAGCTGCAAGGTGGGACTTTATTTCTGATTAAATATAATATAAGTCTTTATGATTTTTTGTGTTTTTTTTTTCACTCGCTTAAACAAAAATAAGGGTTGAACACGTGTTCACTCCGTAGTGCGGTAATACAGGCAGCAGGGAGCGGTTTGGGATTCAGCCGTTTCATTTCTGAGGTGATGTGTTTCCACCTTCTGTAGCTAAAATCCAGAGTATGAAGAATGCAGTGGCGAAAAACGACAAGAAGAGGAGAAAGCAGATGAGTGAGGACATCTGCAGACTGGAGGCTGAACTCAATAACAAACATGAGAGTGAGATCAGACTGCTGCACACATCCTGCTGCTCTCAAACCAAGGTGCTGTACACACAAATCATATATATGTGTGTGTGTGTGTATACATATATAAACTTAATATATATATAAACTTAATTCAATCAACTTGGAGCCATCAAAACAAAACATGCATTTAAACATACAATTGTCAAAACTATTATTTGATCCTTTCCATGGTTTTTATCTGGGGAATTTTAATTATTTTATTACTAATGTTTATGTAGATTTCATAAGAGTAGAATAAAAATCTACATAAACATTAGTAATAAAATAATTTAATAGCACTGTAGTTTTGTATGACTATGCACCAGTCTCTCTCTCTCTCTCTCTCTCTCTCTCTCTCTCTCTCTGTATGATGTGTTGCTGTCACGCAACACATATAATGTTCTCATATAATTATCCTATTATTTGATATATATCATATTTCCGGGGCAGTGCCCCCCCCCCCCCCTTTTAGAACCGCCCCTGGCATAAGGATACACAGTACAGTGGAACCTTGGATTACGAGCATAATTCGTTACGGAAGCGGCTCGTATTCCATAACACTCATAAACCAAATTTAATTTTCCCATAAGAAATAATGGAAACTCTAATTATTCATTCCACAGCACAAAAAATAAATACATACAAATAATTAACACAAAATATAAAGTAAAAATAAAACAAATTAACCTGCACTTTAACTTTCAAAAGACTTGCGACAGAACAGTCTTTCTGTGTAGAGCAGAGAGAAAGAGTGTGTGTCTGTGAAGGCGAAAGTAGGAGGGGTCTGTGTGTGTGTGTCTATGTGTGTGTGTGTGTGTGTGTGTGTGTATATGTGTGGTACACAGACACAAAGAGCAGGCTGAGCCTTGAGCAGAGAGAGAAAATGGATCTTTAACCTCTCTAATGAGACTAGCTTTTTCTTTATTCATTACGCACGTTGTACACACGCATACAGACGGATGTTGATTATACCAGTGAGAGACGAGCACCCAGCAGGAGAGACGATTACCCACAATTCCGCAGCGCAAGAGAGAGAAAAGCCGTTGACTAAGTTGTGATCACGTGACGCTCGGCATCAAAACAAGAAGCGCATGCGTGATACATGATACTCGGTACTCGTGAACCAAGACTTGTTCGTTTTCCAAGTCAAGATTTATTAAAAATCTTTGCTTGTCCGAGGTTTCACTGTAGGATCATATAACTTTGCTTTAAAAAAAATTAAAAAAATTTAGAACAACTAATGCTTCTTATCTCTTTATCTTTTGTAAATATGCATACACATAAATTTTTTATCAGATGAAAAAGAAACACAAAATACAATTTCATGCCCTTATATGTAGTGTCTGTAACTTTTTCGAATTCAAATCTTTCAATGATCTTAATTTTCATTCAGGTGAAACTTGACCAATCTGGATTTCACATGAAAAGACATAAACCTGAAAAAGTGTATTATTCTGAAAAATTGTTAAGATATTGCAACATGAATTTGACATGGTTGCTTTTTAAGCTTTTACTAAAAAAACATCTCTCATGCAAAATACTGAGGTAACCGTGGAAATTTTAATGCAATATGTGTTAACAGTAATTATTGGGCAGATGAAAAAAAAAATTCCATAATTTTTCATGGAATGCTTGATTATAAACTTACACCAATTTTAGTATGAATATTTAAATAGAAATATGAATAATTTGCATTTTAAATTATTATTGTTTGAAGCGAGACAGTATAATGCAGAAAAATTGCCATTTTTGGGGCACGTATAAAATAATCTCCAAAACGGCTGAAATTTTTAAATAAGCAAGTTAACGGTTTGAACGTTACATGGTGCATAAACTTTAGAAGTAGCTTCTTTGACACTCCCAATTCCTGTATCAAATGTATAACATAAAATATTAGCACCAGTACTGTGTTTTTGGCCTTTATATAGATGTATACTATACTATACTATTCAAAATTGCAATCTAGTTAATCACAGTCATAGTCTGTGATTAATCATGATTCAAATCATCACAAACTAAAATACTCAGATTTAATTGTTATACAAACGTATGATAAATTGTAAAAGGAAAAAGATTATGCAGTTTTATAATATTTTAAACATTAAGATTTAGCAAATGTTAAATAAAGAATTCTCAATTGGGGGTGTGGCAACCCACCAACAGCGTCTCTCAAACCTGGATCCTCAGATCCGAAAGTCCTTGAGCCACCTGATCAAGCTCTCCCATGTATTCAGGGTACATACACTTTAGGTATTCTTATAAAAATAGTTCCCCTTGAAGGTAGCTTGAACACACAACTTTGGTTTTATCCAAACTTCCAAATAGAATGTTTTTATAATCAAACTTGCCATTCAGCACATCTGATGATGGTTCCTCAATCATCTTATTATCAAATCTAAATGTGCCATTATCCCACAGTTGGGACCGTGCTGCAATTATGGGAAGCCATTGGGGTAAAACTTGATTAATCTGCATTTAAAAAATAGTAACGTATTAAAAGTTTTTGATTAATCGCATGCATTAGTATTGACAGCCCTAATACACACACACAATACCAGTCAAAGGTTTGGGACACGCTATCTAATTACATGGTTGTTCTTGATTTTTATTCCTTTCTACATTATAATATGATGCTGAAGGTGTCCAAAATATCCAATAATCTCCTTTGAACAGTAAATATTGAGATGTGTCTGCTATGTATCCAGTGTGGCCAAATGTTTTGAGAAAACACAAATATTAATTTTCACAAAGTCTGCTTTTATTGAGTTCATGCAGAGTCTCCATATTTGACCCTACTTGACCCTTTGAGACCTCTGCAATTCGCCCTGACATTCTGTCAATCAACATCTGGGCCACATACTGACTGATGGCAGCCCATCCTTGCATAATCAATGGTTGGAGTTTGTCACCTGGAGTTTGTTCACCTGCCTCTTAAGGATTGACCACAAGCTCTCAATGGGATTAATGTCTGGGGAGTTTCCTGGCCATGGACCCAAAATTTGAATGTTTCGTTCCCAGAGCCACTTGGTTATTATTTTTGCCTTATGGCAAGGTGCTCCATCATGCTGGAAAATGCATTGTTTGTCACCACACTGGTCTTGGTTGGTTGGGAGAAATTACTCTCTGAGGAACGCACACTTTTGGCTTAGAAGCAACTCACACTCTTGAATGGACTTAGGAAGCTTTACTGTTAGTATAGGACACCTTCATAACGGCTCTAATCTGAGGCTGCTAACTCTCAATGAACTTCTCCTCTGAAGCAGAATTAAGTTTTGGTCTTGCTTTCCTGGGATGTTCTTCGTGAGAGCCAGTTTCATCGTGGTGCTTGATGGACTTGACAATACTGTTCTTGCCAAAACTATTCCAGAACATCTGAATGCTGTTGTCATAAATTGTTATAAATTAATTACATAATTCAATATGTGTTATTTCATAGTTTTAAACTCTCCAGTTTTGTTCTAGATGGTACAGTGTGTCCAAACTTTTGACTGGTTCTGTATTATTTATTTATTATTTTTACGAAAAATAAAAGGACAGGGCAGGACCTCATATGCAAAAATGGATGTTCCCAATCTTTGTTATATTTATTTCATACTTGGATGTCTTTGTTCCCTGCATTCTTAAGAAACATGAGGGGGACAGGACTGCAGACCCATAGCAGCTCTGAGGAGCAGGATCTCTATGGTCTCTGTGCAGGTCCACATGGTGGGGTGTGGGACAGTGTTACAGCGCTGATTAGTGCGAGGTTGTGTAGACAGTGTCAAACTATTGATTTGGGGAAAATGGGACAATAAGAACATGCCAAAAAAAGCAACACAACCTGTAATAAAAGAAAAAGTAGCCCGAAGTTGGAATTGGAGATTATGATTGCAAGACAGATGTGTGCTGGTGCTTTTATTTAGGTCAGTTTTTAGGCTCTGTGTGTTTGTGTGTGTGTTTAAGTGTGTTTGTGTGTGTGTGTGTGTGTGTGTGATTAATCTGTGGAGATAACTGCAACTGTGTCTTTAATGTGTGAAGGTCGAGGAGATTACGGATGCTGTCGAGTGTATAAACGTGTCTGCTGAAGAGCAAGCGGACCTCAAGCAGAACCGAGTATCTAAAGCTCAGAAGAGAAGGGTGAGTCTGCTGTCTCCGTGTGTCTGTGTGTGTTTCAGTCTTTCTCTGTCTCTCTCTCTCTCTTTTTCCTCTTATTACATTACATTTTAGGCATTTGGCAGACGCCAATTAATAATTAATTATGGTTTAAATAGGAAAATAAACATTGATGACATAGTTTAACATTAGGCAGGGTTACAGTTAGTTTACTGAAGAGGATTATTATTATCCTATAATGCATCTTGAAGTATTTCTTGAAGTATTATCCTATAATGCATCTTGAAGTATTTAATTCCAGTTACAGCGCACCAGTTTGCTAATGATTTTATAATTATTATTTTTGGAAGATTATAGTGTGTTTTTTATGCTTGCATTATGTTTGCATTAATTGTCCACAAGACAATTTATATTATTAATAATATATTATATCATATTATATCACATCTAAACAATTGTTCTTTATCACCAGTTAATATGAGAAAATGCATCCTGTCCATTGCTACAAATTCCTGACACTGGCGGCTCCTTCCTTTTATTGTTTCATTTGATACAAAAAGCTTCATCATATCAATAAAGTGAAATAGAAAAAAATCTGTTAATTAATTTTCTATTATTTGGTTATAGAAATGCTTCTGTTACTATAGAAACTAGACACCTGGAACTGCAATCAGTGCTGTAACGTTATAGAAAATGAATCCACACCAATCAGATTTAAGAATTAAACAGCGCTGATTATATCTAGTATTATATCTAGTATCTAGATTATAACTGGACACTTCAGTGCGGTTTTTGCTCTAAAGTGTTTTGTGGGCCGTTTTCCAGGACAAGAAAGCAGCTCAGGAGAAGGAGAGAGAAAACCGCATCGCCGAGGCCGAAGTAGAGAATCTGTCAGGATCTCGACATCAGGAAGGACTTAAACTGAGACAGAAACTATCAGAGAAGCAGCTGCAGATTAAAGAGATCTCATCTGATGGCCATTGCATGTATCGTGCATTAGAGGATCAGCTAACGGGGCGTGGCTGTTCTCTTGGGATCCAGGAGCTCAGAGTTCAAACAGCTCAGTACATGAGGAGCCATGAGGATGATTTCCTGCCCTTCCTTACCAACCCCGACACCGGGGACATGTACACTGCAGGTGAGCACATGCACTTGAGTGTGTGTATAGAAATGCTACTTCACATGATTTCTTTCATCATTTGTAAATATTCTGTATATGGACTGGTAAGTTTGTTGATTAAAATTCAATAAAAAGTGCTGTAAAAGGAATAGAAATTAGTTTGTGAGGGGAAAAAAATATAGATCGATGGATTCATCTATACAAGTAAAAGTATGTTTAAAAATTAGGTTGAGACCGTGCAAGTGTGCAGAGGAGTTCGTTCTTCTTACCTTCCCATCTCATAGCAGACGTGCTGCTGTCTGAACTAGCGTCTAGCTAGTGTGAAGCGGTTAGACGCAAACCGCAGTTACTGTGTTTTCCCCAAAGCTCAAAGTTGACTCGTCTTCCTGTTAACAGCACATCTTGTGTATACATCTCATATCATAAAACCTTCCAATGATTCCATTTTTTTACATTAAGAGTTAACCCATCGTAGTTTTAACCCTTATTAACTGTTTTGTTTTTATGCAACACAAGTTAGTTGTGAGCACATCAAAAGTCCACACTTCCTATGTGTTTTACTGTTATATGGCATAAAATACAGTACTTAGGCACTTTTCTTTTGTACAAACTTTGTTATGCAGGTTTATTTTATGACTTCATTATTAAGTCAGTACATAAAAAAAAAATCTAAATTTCCAAATATTAGTATTCCAGAAAATATTTTCAAAAATCTTACACGAATAAATCTGTAGGCCGGAAAAGCAGTATATTATGTAAAGAAAAAAAAAAAAACACTTTTGAGACAAAGAAAAAAAAATGAAAAAATAAAGCTTCTGTTTAGAACTTTCTTTATAAAACTGCACAAATTCTAGACTATATTTTAAGCAAAGACTTGTCACACCAATTATAGACTTTGTTTTGTTAGTTACTGTTTATTGTATACATAATTTATTGTTTTTTTTTATGTAGGAACTCTACAGCAGTAAGATACACAGGATTGTATAAAAAAAATCACTACCATATCCAGACTGTGCTTTTTCACACAAAAACAAAAATGTCTTCTTGTACACAGATGAATTTGAGAAGTACTGCAGTGACATTGCAGGAACAGCAGCTTGGGGTGGACAGTTAGAGGTAAGAAGTTCGAATTGAAGAAATTTGATTGGGGATGTGAGCTGTTCTAGAATAATGAAATTTTTAAGTGTAACTTTTATTTAAATTTTTTTTTACTAAGATTCAGTATAGGGTGTATAATCTTGCGTTGCTTCTTCTGATAAATTATATACACAAAAAAATGACATGGATTGTAGGCTTCTGAATATTATCAAAAGAAAATTTGATATAAAAAAAAATTTAATAACAAGATGTGAAAATAACCAGCGATAATGATAACTTGTCGTAACTAGGAATTAATTAACTGAGTATCTCAGGATGTAGTCAATATCTCAGTTACATCTCAGGATGTAGTCATTTTTCATTTGTGCTTTATCATTTTGAAATAATGAAACTTTAAAATTACAAGATAAGTAGAATTAACTTATAACAAGTCAACTAGAATAAGGAGTTGGTAGAAAAAATGGAATCTCTCCTTTTTTTGACTTAATTGAAGTTGATTTTTAAACTTTAGCGCATACATTTATTTTATTTTATTTATTTATCTAGTTATTTCAATAAATGAAACTTGTACTTTTTTTAAACGCTTTTTTTTTTATCTGTTTTTCCTCGTCACAGTTAAGAGCCCTCACACACGTGCTGCACTTACCCATAGAGGTCATTCAAGCTGATTCTCCTGTTATTATTATTGGTGAAGAGTATGACAAGCCACCCATCACTCTTGTGTAAGTAAAATCTAGTAGTAGATCTAGTAGTAGATTACTACTACTAATAAAGTAGATTACTCCTTTTCTTAGATATTTTTTTTGTTTGTATTTAGTGATTAATGCTTAATTTTCCTGTCCTTTGTGTGTTACAGTTACATGAGGCATGCCTATGGCCTGGGCGAGCACTACAACTCTGTGGAACCACTGAAAGACGCGGCGGGAGAAGAGCAAAACTGAAACAAATTGTCCTGGAATATATATATATATTTTTTACAGTCACTTTCAGTAACAGGATGGGAATGATTCCCTCAATTTTCGTTTCGCAGGAAGCGATCAAGCAGCATGGATTGAGCGAATGACATCTGCAGACATCTTTTTGACTCTGTGTCCAGCCACATCAAAACAAAGAATAAATAATTTCATGCTAAATATTAAACTAAAACTAAAATGCTGTAAAACAAATCTGTTGCATGAAATAACAAATTATTCTTAGTATGTTCATTGTAGTAAGAAAGTCATTAGAACATTGTACTTGATTTTATTGTAAAGTTGTTACAGCATGTTTGTTGTTGAGGAAATTAATCCCATCTTGTTGCTGAAGTCAGTAATTATTATTGTATTTGCATTACTGAGGAATTATGGCACTGTTAAACTTCCAAACAACTTCCAGAAGAACCAAGATGGCTGCTTTAGGTTGTTTGTAAGTGACCTCATCACTTTATGCACACACTATCATGTGTACCAGAATATCATCATAATTAACATATGCAGTGGTTAGGTCTAAGGAAAGGAGATACGCTAATTGGTTTCTATTTTGTTTAAAAGTCTTGCATCATGCTGGTTTAAGATATTAACTTTAATATTTAATCATTTTGACTGATTGTATGGTGTTATTGCCTATTTAAAAAAAATCAGTGAATTTGAGTATTTCAGAATAATGAAATATGTACATAATGAGAGAATGTTGAAATAATTATGAATAAAAATGAGGTAAGATAAAGTAATTTGTCTATTAGTTGTTCTTTCAAGATGTATAGTTATTTTTATTTTATTTCTAATTTCAAATGATCTGATGGAAATAAGATAATGTTATTTCTATAATTTGTATAATTAGAAATAATATCATCTAACAAACAAAGTCATTTTGACTTAAGTGCAAATTTGAGAGAATGTCGTAAATGGAAATACAAAATAATGAGATAATCCCAATTATGGCACCAAATTTATTTTAATGAAGAGCCGTTATTCTGATTAAATAGCTGTATTTTTCAGTTGTTTTTTTTTTCAACATAATCTTGTTACTTGGTGGCACGTTATCACTGTGGCCTCGCACCTTCAAGGTTCAAGTCCGGCCTCGGGGTCTGTGTGCATGTTTGTATGTTCTCCCTGTGCTTGGCGGGTTCCCTTTGGATACTTCGGTTTCCTCCCACAGTCAAAACACATGCAGATTAGGTTAATTGCCATTCCCAAATTGACGGTAATGTGTGTGTGTGTGTGTGGCACCCCCTGCACCCTCCTTGGTTACGCTCCAGGCCTCCTGCAACCATGTGCATAGAATAAGCGGTATACAAAGTGAATGAATGAGATTAAAATTATATAATGTTAAAATAAGACAATTAGAAATTGAGAGTTAATATCTAACAAATTAATACTCATAATTTTGATATAACTGGTAAATTTCGGACTTTGCATAATGTTTTTTGTTATTTTGTATAAATATATTATTTCATAAATATAAATGTATAAATATATTTTTTCAGTAAATATTGTTAGATTTCGGGGTGAATTTATGTCAATAACTTTAATATTTTAAGCTGATATTCTGACTTAATAGTTCAAGTTATTTAATTTTAACATTATCTCGTTATTTCTCATTATTTTATTCTATTATAAACTGAAAATGAGATTCAATCTTGCAGTTTAAGGCGGTTTTCACTAGAGGGCAGTGTTGTCAATTATTTATAGCATACTACTACTGTTTGGAATAGAGCGGGTTAATACTGCACTTATTAGTGAGAGAGCGCGCGACCCTTGTTTCTCTGGCAACCGTAAATAAATCTCTGCCCTGCTGAAGTGTGTGTTTAGGCAAATGGCTAATGATTGGCTAATTCGAGCACTAAAAGCTAACACTAAGACCTTGAATTTGAGCTCGAGGAACATTACTGAGCTTCCTAAAGGCTTTGAAGAGTTGACTCAGGTTACAGGAATCAGTTTAAACAACAACCGCCTGAGGACTCTGTCTCTCGGCCTGCAGTGTATGCAGCAGGTGAGGGAGAGGGAATTGTCAAACATGGTGTATTTTGCGTATTTGAATGTGTGTGTGTGTGTATTTGTTGATTTAGTTGACGGAACTTAACCTGGGCAATAATGCTTTTGAGGAGATGCCACACGTCCTGGAGCATCTTCACTCCCTGAAAAAGTTGTATTTATACAGGAATCAGATTTCCATCCTGCACCCAGAAGTCCTGAGTGAGTTACAGCTAAACTACAAATATTTCTATAATTAATAAACCAATTATTGTCACTTCAAATAAAGAAATAAGTAAATAAACCTAAAACAGTGTGTTTAAAATTGTAATGAACCTAACACAGCTTACATTCAGTGCCCTCCAGTCTCCAGTCCAGTGGCGGACTGGCCAATGTGGGCCGGTGTGGTGGGTGTTATGCGCTGAAATGCCCCCCTGCCATGGATTGCCCCCCAACATAATCGCTATCAAATATTAGCCTATATCAGAACATAAATTCATAGCTTAATGGTTTACACATTACAAATTACATGAGACAATAAAATAAAATAAGCAACATGAAAATATACATGTTGTATATGAAAGAAATTGAAATATTAATATTTTTTTTAACATGTATACCTTTCAAACATGTATATTGTTTATTGTAGTTTTATCATAAACAATATTTATTTTTATTATATATAAATATTTATTTGCATATTCATGACAAACCCCTGAAAAATAAATGTGCCACAAAATAAACATTATACAAGAATTTGTATTAATGGTCTTGACGGCTGTCACTAATACTATTACTATATACCTATTTCGGGGTGTTACTATTTCGGGGAGTATACTATTACCTAGTATACTGTAACTATATACTATAGTTAACACTATTATAATAGTAATGTCATATTTGACAATAATAAACCTATGAATTTATGTTCTAATATAATATTTGTTAGTGATTATGTGGGGGGAGGGGGGGGGGAATCCAAGGCAGGGGGGCATTTTAGCGTCATATTTGTAAAACAAAGAAACAAAGGAAAGGCAACATATAAAGACAATATTTTTAGTGACCAGTAGCTTACATTCAGTAGACCAGAGGCTTATAAACCGTTTGACAGCAAAATTATACCTTTTGGCAGTATTGTGATTTTTATTTATTTATTTATTTATTTCAAAAGATGCAAGACAATACTGCCAAAATTTATCATTTACAGGATGTTAGAAAATATTATTTGCATTGTCTGTTATTGAGCCACAAGAGTGTCAAAAAGCATTCATCATTCGAAGTTATTCATATCAGTGTAAAGTTAGTATGATTTTGAAAGTGCTATATCTCCACCTGGCACAGTTTCATCCTAGTGGAACAATCTGACTACATGTGCAGTGCCATGAAAAAGTATTTGCCCCTTCCTGATTTTTTTTTTCTTTAAATATTTGTGGGTGGAATTTCACCTAAACACTTCATGAGGAAAAGACAAATTGGACTTTTTGTTTGTGAAATATCACGAACATTTCATCATCTTGATAAAGATATACCACTCATGAATTGCAAGTGCAGCAGGGTCAGTGAAGATGAACCAGTGCCTGCTGATGATGACCAACACCAACCCCCTGATCTACCAGAGCCAAGTGTATGGCAATCAAACTGAACAGGTAAGCTGGAATTAAATCAGTAGCAGCATTAACTCGTGCTAGTAATTATTATGGTAGTCAATATTAATTCAAAATCACGTTTCTCAGCATTATTTAAAAAATTAATATTGACTACCATAATAATTGAAATAAGTAACTAGTTTACTAGCGTGAGCTAATGCTGCTACTGATTTTATTTCAGTTTACCTGTTCAGTTTTATTGCCATTCTTTTTAAAATATTGTCTTTATAGTTTTATATGTTGTTTGTCTTGATGTCCTTTCCTTTGTTTCTTTGTTTTACTAATATGACCCAATATATGTTCAGTGATACTTCAAATGATATGTTTAAAAAGCATTGATTTCTGTATTGTGTTATATTTTTATACTAGTAACAGGTGTTAAAAATTTAATCTCTACATTAATGAGCCAATGTATTATGATGTGGGCTGCTGTGGACCAGGAAGTCCAGGGCCACTTCTTGGTCCCAGTCCGCCCCTGCTTCAGTCTTATTATTCATAAGCATGAAAATGATATACATAAGTATTGACACCCTCCCTTATTTTGTAATAACACAGCCCCACTAGTTTTGCACCCTTTAATAAAAATATCTAAACAAACAGCCTCATAAAGTGCAAAAGGCTATAAAGGTATGGAAAAGATTGAAGTCTTGTCTCATCCATTATTATCATCAAATTGTAAGGTCCAGTTCAGGGTCTCAGAGAGGTAGGGGGCGCTCTGGACAGGGTGGCAGCTTATTTTTTGTTCTTTAGATGTTGTTCTGGAGTATTTTATGAGCTTATGGATTGTCATTGTGCTTTTGGAGTAATTTTAGTTCAAGTTGGAAGGTTTTGTGGAAAATGGTTCTCCCTGTAGTCCCAAAGCCTTGTAACTCTTTCCAGATTGATACATATCAATTACTTTGTTTCTTATCAATTCTTTAATTTCTTTAGATTGTGTTGCTTTTTTTGTTTGTTGTTCTTTTAGCATGTTTTACTTTGTCAGACAACTTCTAGTAAAGTGATTTATTGATTCAACAGGTGAAATTTAACTCAGTTTTTTAAACATAACAGTTCATTCTGCAATCACTGAATTAATCACTTTTTCACATAGTGCCAGAGAGGTTTGGCCAAAAATTCAATTCAATTCAATTCAATTTGATTTATATAGCGCTTTTAACAATGGACATTGTCTCAAACCAGCTTCACAAAAATTAAAAGAAAATTTGAAAAGAAAATTTATGGAAGTGTGTATGTGTGAGAAAAATGTGTCTAGATAATAATGAGATTGTC
>JAQMYJ010000021.1:9682611-9700111 GCA_030014305.1 Clarias laeviceps
GAAGTCTTTACAGAGCAGAAGTAGCAGACACATCTCACCATTAACTGTTCAAAGGAGATTAATGCATTTTTTGGACGCCTATGCTGAAGGCACATCCTTTACATCCTTTCTACATTGTACATCCTTTACAATGTAGCAAGAAATAAAAATCAGGAACGATCATGGAGTTAGAAAGTGACCCCAAACTTTTGAATGGTAGTGTATGGATGTATGTATGTATAGATGTATAAGCATCTAAATAAAAAAATCAATGTATGTGTGTATATATGTATATACAGTGTATACAGTGTATATACAGTGTTTAATAAGGCCATAAAATATGTAATAAGGAAATAAGGCTTTCTGTCTTGTTTAAAAAAAATCTGTAATTCATAATGACATACTTAATTTTATTTTACATTTTGTGTTCTTCAGTTTAACTTACTTGAACTGGAGGAATTGTACTTTGAAGACAACAATCTTGTTCGGTTTGAACTGGTCACATCCAGTCAAGAGGATGAAGTTCTCTCTTTAAAGGTGAGATACAACTTAAGCTCATTCTAGGAGTCCCAAGCAGAGCTTATGGGTCTTTAAAAAAAGCGTGATAAACACTTTTATTATATTTGATAATGAGTTTTTTTTTTTTATTATTATTATTTTGTCTTGTTCGACTGTTCCCCTTAAAGGAGTTTAGGACAACCATAGACAAATTAAAATGAATGCAAATGAGAATTTTAATAAAAAATCTTTAATTGAAAGTGATCTTAGACACCTAAATATAGATAAAATAGTGCATGCAGAATATTTCATTAGTTGGACTATGTTAATAAATCCCTGCAAGATGATTGTTTACCCAATTAATTACATGTTATTAATCACAGAAAGTGAGTGTAGTTAAAGACATTTTAAAAATACATGACTGGAAATATTTTTACTGTCATATAACATCTGAATGTATTTTTATTATTATTTTAAATGAATGCTGTTCTGCATCTTTTGGGTCCAAGCATGAACAGAAAAGAACATCAGGCAAATACATACAGTATTCATTAAAACCAGAATATAGTTAGTATAACTTGGAGAACTAAAACATCTATGAGACTGTGAAACTAGGACGCAGCCATAGAAGTATGAAGTATGTGCTGTATATTCTGGTTAATGACATAAGGAGATAAGAGACAGGTGATTGTAAATAAAGCAGGAATGTACTTTGACAGCATTGTTTTCTGCACAGGAACATGCTGCCAGATTCATCCTGAAAGAACATTTAAATAAGTCGTCTATGGTGTCCAGGGCATCGCTACTCCTTCCAGATATAGAGACAACGCTGTCCGGGTTTGGAAGGTGCGCCATGTGCTTTGAGCCCTTTCTGACCACCTGGGTGGAGTGTGTGCAGTTCATCAACCTGAGAAAGGTGCGCGTCCTGCATCCTTCAGAGTCAAAGTCAGAAATGGTAGTTTATTGGGCAGACTAAAGAAGCTAATTTGGAATCGGTTCTACCCAACAAGAAAGAAGTCCAGTTGACATGACTCTTAGCTTCCATATATTTATTTCAGTGAATAACTCTATAGATGCATTAACAATTTCAGAATACAGTATGAGAATGTTGTATTTGTATAAGTGCATAAACACTCACTGGTCAATATATTGGGAACACCTGCACACCGGACATTCAGGCAGTTGACATCAAGGGGCAGCAGCGGATTGTAGAAAGAAGGGAAAATGTGATTTCAGTGATATGTGACAGTGAAATGTGATATTAGTGACATGTGGTGGTGACATGTGGTTTCAGTGACATGTCATGGTAAATGTGGTTTCAGTGACATGTGATAGTGAAATGTGATATTAGTGAGATGTGATGGTGGTGTGATTTCAATGACATATGGTGGTGAAATTTGTTTTCAGTGACATCTGCTGAAAAGTGATTTTAGTGGCATGTCGTGGTAAAATGTGATTTCAATGACATTTTTAGGGTGAAATGTTATTTTGGTGACATGTTGCGGAGGAATGTGATTTCGGTGAAATGTTGCGATGACGTGATTTCGGTGACATGTTGCAGTGAAATGTGATTTTGGTGACGTGGAGAAATGTGATTTTGGTGGCATGTTGCGGAGGAATGTGATTTCGGTGACATGTCGTGGTGAAATGTGATTTCGGTGACATGTCGGTGTGAAATGTGATTTTGGTGTATAAAATTTTAGCACTTGCACAATAGTGTATTATTTTGGTAGAGCATACACATGTCTCTGTACTTTCTGTAACTTACTGCAATCCTTGTTTTTTCCTAGGACATGGGGATAAAAAACTCAAAGAATATCCCAGTCCGAGTGCTGCTGTGCTCCTACTCCTGCTTCAACAAAAGTGGCCACTCTTTCTACAGGGTTAAAGTAAGGCTGTAAGAGTTGCACATTCACACATCTGATTATAATTTGAGTAATACTATTCACATCTCATTTAAACCTGTCCTTTAATGGTACTTTTTTCAAAAACAGGTGAAATGTTGTCATCCTTTATATAATTAGCCACCAGGTGGCAGTGTATGATCACACAATGGCTATAAAAGAACTTGAAGTGTTTTTTTTTTTTAGGGAGTTCATGCTAGTCATTTTGTTTCTACTCAGATTTATTAATGTACAAAATGACCAACATGGACCGAAAATCCAGATAAAGATCTACACTCAGTGGCTCAGTACATGGGAACGATAGAAAGAGTCCACATGGCGCTTTCTAATTCATTAGTTGTGCTTTAAGACCATTTATTGTAAAAAAGTTTAAATGTATGTATGAAATTTATGCTACCCTTAATCACATATTTTAATAGCTTATTAATATTTTAATAGCTTATTATTTAGGAATACCTAAATGAGACTAAATTGAATGTGTGTGTACGTGGTGAAAAACAAATTGAAAAAAGAGGCAGGGGTAGCGGCATTGGAGCACCAAGTTGGGCCCTTGGGGAAGGCCCTTAACCCTCAACTGCTCAGATGTATAGTGAGACATTTTCTGGAGTCATGCCATGTAATTGGGATAAAAATTTAGAAAAACCTACCATATAAGAAAATATATATATTTTTTTGCTATATGGTGTGTGTTTAAGTATTTCCACCATGTCCATATCTTCAAAACAACTGTTACAGTAGAAGTGATAGTGATTATCTTGAGGGTTGTATTATTGATTTGATTTTATGAAAGATGAATCCATCCTGCATCATTTGCTTTAATTAAAAGGAACGTCACTATTCACACTAAAATACAGTGCATTTAATGAAAATCCGAATAACAATAGATATAATAGACATAGATTCATGCATTTTACAGCATAACTGTGAAATCTCATCAGATTTATTTAAAACTACGTTTCATGGATTACCAGTCCAGCATAACTGCAGATTTATTACCGGACCTGTTTGAAGAAGATCTTCATTTGCTAGCACGTCCATTTTAGTATCCTGACTTCAATTCTTCATATCTACCCTTAGTTCGTCTGTTCAACCCGAGAGAATTTAATTTCTCTGAGTTAATTTCCCATGCAGGCCCTCTGAGCTCCAAGCACAATCCACGGAGTCGGGTCTGATGAATAATGCAGCAGGTTTAATTGCAAGAGCCAGAAACTAATGATTTTGGACTGGTTAACAGCAGGGGAACCATACATCTCTGCAAACTGAATGAAAAATCAGTTTTTAAAAAAGGGAATAGGGGAAAAACGCTAATTGATGAATAATTAAAGCTTCAGCTACAGGGCGTAATTGTGACATTTTGTTTCAATCAGTTTTGAAGTACAGGGAAAAGTGCACTAAAGAAAGTAATGACAACTGCGAGAATGTCCGGTGCGAAAGTGCGATTGAGTCACTTAATTATACAGACTTCTGTCAAACTCTGCTACTATTCCAGAATAGAAATTTGTATCTAAAGAAAGGCAGGCTGTCACTGATAACTTTTTTTCTTTGTTATTTTGCTGGATTAACATGTAACTATTATATTCTCTTTAGGCGAGAATATTTTGTCAGTAGAACAATATAACATTTTATATTTCCTTTTTTTGTTGCTTATATTTTTATAGACTTTGTTTCTTTTTTCTTTTTCTGAAAATGTAAAATAAATGGCAGAATTTTGAATAATTCCATATCCACCATTAATTATTACTTAACCAACTATACAAATGTATATATGTATATACATATACTGTATATGTTTATGGAATATATACATGTATTATGTATTATGATATACATATATTATTATATATATATATATACACAGTCTTATGTAATAGTTTAGGCACCCCTTGATAAATAACAGATTTTGGTGATTTTTTTAATTGAAAAGGTTTTAACACAGTCACTCTTGGAGTCTCTTTTCAGCAAACACTGATGCATAGCTACTTTTTATGTCATAAATTGAACAAAGATAAAAAATAAAAACATTATTGTGGCACTGTGCAAAAATGTGGGCACCCTAAGAGTTCCAGAGTCTCAGATTGGTTTTACAAGGTTTCAGACCTTAATCAGCTCGTTAGATCTGATGCATAGCAACAGCTGTCATTAGTAAAAGCCAATTTCAAAGCTTTCTTCAAACAAAGATTCAAAGACTCTTTTCAATTAAAAATCACTAAAATCTGTTATTTATCAAGGGGTGTCTAAAAGTAAAAACTTTTGCTGTGTGTGTATATTTGCCATTTTATATTATTTTATTATTAATGTGAACCACTTTGGAGCACTTGTTGTTGTTAAAGTGCTCTAGAAATAAAGTTGAGTTGAGTATTGTGAAATGCATGTACTGTATTAAAGTGCAGTTATAATTTAAGTGATGGAGTGATACCATTTTTATAAAGCATTTGGCTTTATAGCTTTTGACCTTTTGATTTATAATACAGTGCCTCAATCACACAGGCAAGTCAAGTGGCTTGAGTTTTATGTAAGGAACTTGTATAAGGAAATTACCCATGCCAGGGTGGTATGATGTGGCTCAACATGAAACAGAGTTACCTATTACCATCTAAAGTGCAATAATTTCCTGAAACACTACAGCCAAAAGTCTGCAATGTGTAATTTGCTATATTAGAAACAATATTAGAAAAAATGTTACAGTCTGAACTGTTGTTGTTATTAATTAATCAGCCCCTTGGGAATGGATATAGAGCGGTGGATAGTGTTTCAGCGTTATAGCTCCGGGGTCATGGGTTCGATCCTGAGCTTGGGTCTGTGTGGAATTCCACAGAATTTGGGATATATATTCGGGCTTTAACTTCTGTTATCCTGAACTGAGTCTAGGTGTGAATGAGTGGGTGTCGAGTGTGTGTTCCATTCAAGGTTGGTTTTCCTTGTTGTGCCCGGTGCTCCGGATCAACTGCATCCCTGACCAAGATGAAAGAAAGGATGGATGGATGGATGTATGGATGGATTGGTAGATAGATTCTCTTTTACTCTGTCTTCTTTTTCTCCTCATATTCTATGTATTGTATGAAATATGCATTATTCCAGTGAGCAGATGTTGGACCCTGCAGCAGAAAACCTGCCTCAGGCCTTGTCTAGTGTGTGGTGTGTGTGTGTGTGTGTGTGTGTGTGTGTGTGTGTGTGTGTGCCTCCTCTGCAAAAGAACACTTTGTTAATACCGAGCTCAGCCCCTCACCTCGCTGTTTTGCTAGCCTCATTTCACACAAACATACACAAGCACACACTTGTTTTCATGCATCAGTGTTTCAGGGATATTACAAAAACACCAGCTGCTAGTGATGATCCCTCCATCTGAGAGCATTTGCACTGAATAAAGAATAGATGCTTTGATTGACATTAATGGCAGGGAAGAATAGCTGTCAGAGCAGAGGCTTTAGCGCCGTAGGAGAAAGTACGGTGAGCACGTACGCCATATGTTTATTAGGAGGTCTGCGCTGATATGATTACCGAACAGGATTATAGCTCGTGGTGCCGTATCTGTACTTTCTCATGGGGAAAACATGATATGATGAAGTAGCCGGGCACGCGTTTTAATTTGCCGAGCTCAATATGGGCAGTATGATGACGGCAATTCCGCTCAGGATGATCTATTGGAGTGCTTGTTCATTACACCTCTTGTCTGTTAGACTATTTAAGCTCCTATCACATGCTTGAGGCCTTCGGCAACTACAGTCGGGGGAGAAGGGGAAAAAAAGGAGGTTTTAAATCCATAATTCACATGCTTGGAATGATAGAGTGGGGGAATGGCTGCTAATAGCAGTCATTAGTGAGAGCTCAGGGACATTCGGGAAAGTTGTATGTGCATCACAGAAATGCAATGCACATTCGATCAGCTTTAAGATGAAAGGCGTAAAGGAAGGTGATCAATGAATTTTCTGTTAATTGGGCTACACAACTTACACAATGTAAAAGAATGTGCAATCGGAACAGTCTACGGGTATTTTTAAGATAATAAAATTTTTTTTTAGCAATAATGAAAATTAGATTTATCATTTAAGCAATGTTTTAAAAAATTATAATCTAAGCATAATTATTGCTTCAAGTCTTAAAAATAAATTTTACTGTTTAAGGGATTTAAGGAATTTCCTGTGTATGGCGTATTTTTTATCATTTGATTGCATATTTCATTTCTTAAAATTTTTTTTAGGCATATTCTGGTTTTATAAAATGGCAATAACTATTTTATAGATAATTAAAAGTATAGTTTGTGGTGTGGTGTTTATCACACCATGAAACTTGAGATATTTCTGGGATCATCCCAGAAAGGGGTATCCCTTTAATGGACTTGCCTGATCGTAAGTTCTTTAAACAATATTTAATTTTGTTCAATATTCAGCATTTGGTGAACTGAAAATGAAAAAAAAAAAAAAACAGTCAATATAAAAAGCTTTTAGCTTTTATTTTATTTTTTTATTATTTTATCATCACATTTTAATTTTAGAATTTTAGAACAACTCAATTGTATTCATGTAGCAGTTTTCACAATGGTCTTTGCCACAAAGCAGCCTAACGAAATCAAATAAAGAATATAAAAAGAAGAAGAATAGTGTAATATAAAGGTATATGTGTATAAATGATAATGATCAGATTGTTCCTGATGAGCAAGCGGAGGGTGACGGTGGCAAGGAAAAACTCAACTGCACACACAAATCATCAGAGAACAACTGTCTCCATCAGCTGAGTCCAAGACCTTCTTCATGGTCAAGTGGAACAATTCCCAGTCACCACAGGCAGACGACCCAGGGACGTTCTCAGCATCCACCCAGAATTCTTCTTATTCTGCTTATTTCACAATGATATAGAATTTGATTCTGATTGGCCAGAATGTGTAATATAATATATACTATATATTAGAATAATCTAATTGCAAATTTTCATTCATGAGATAAGTGTAATGTTCATTTTTTTTATTTATTCATTCATTTTCTTTACTGCTTATCCGGTCATACAAAGACACGGGAGACTTTGGGCACAAAGCGGGTACACGCTAGACAGGGTGCCAATTTATTGTCAGGGCACTTATTCTATGCAATATATCATGATCATATTTTATATAATTAGAAGTATATCATCCACTTATAAGAAGATATAAGTTAGTTCCTGTTATCACTTTGCTGCATGACACCACACTCTCGCTGATTGTTCAGTTGTAACGCCACAGAGAGCCTTGTAGGGGTTTGTTGTTGTATTCGTCACATATGTGAAATCCTTAGACATGACCTGAAACGAGACCTCGCTGAGTGTCTGCACTAGAGCTCGAGTTGACTTTCGTTCCACAAAGTTGCACTCTCCGAGTCCGTGTAGAGTGGGTGTATTAAAATGAGTGTCATTGATTGCTGGATTAAAGGCTGTGTGTCTGAGAGGGAGAAAAACAGCCACTCGGTATCACACAGAGAAGCCCTGTTGAAGCGAGACGAGCACTCTCCAATCAGGCCAATCTATTGTCTTGCATCTTATGCTGAATGAAGTATCTCCCGTCGAGCCGCTGCCATGGCACTATGGCATTGTCAGCATGATGGCTGCACAATCAATTCCCTCTTTCCCTCCGCCGTTCTGTCGCTCTCTCCTTCCTCTGATCTGCCTCTAGAAGGCACTGTGCCTCTGTGCACCAACCGAGGCGGACTCTAGTCACGAACAACAACTCGAGTGCCTTCAGCTACAGAATAGCTGTTGATAAAAGTCAGACCCACCATGGAGAATGCGAACGATAAATAGTGTATTTGACATTCGTTACAGCTAGGATGGAAATCAGACAGGAAATAGGACCATGAAAGAAAATATTTTGCCTGCTCTGTTCTCTTAAGTTCTGCTCATAGCTTTAAAGTGAAGTGGGCTTGTACTGAAGTTCCTGCTTTGTAAGTCTTTAATGCTTAAGAAAGTGAGAGAATCCAAGACAAAAGTGTCTTCATCATCTTTCTAAACAAAAATCTTGTACAAAATCAGTTGAATAACAACGCCAATGTGTACAAATGTTCTAGTCTATACCGATGCTCATATACTGTCGTATTACTTTGTGTAAGAATGTGATTGAATATTCGGAAAGATCATATAGATACAGATATAAATAGAATCAGTATTTTATTTGTTTGTTTCATTTATAGTTTTCTCCAGAAAACTGCTTTTCTTTTCTTTACCATATTTCTATGCAAACTGTAATGCTTTGATACATATGTTTGTATCTAGGAACAAACAGTATGTTTGGGTCTTCACAAATATTTTTCTTAAAACACCCCTAAGACCCCCCCTCCCCATCCCCATTTTTTTTTTTTTTTTACTTTTTTTTCTTCTTCTTCAAAAGTATTAGAATTGCCAATGTTGCCAAATAAAAAAAAATTGCATGGTAATTGACATCATGTTGTTAGAGTTTTCTAATATTGTGTAAAGTTTCCCATGTCTCTATCCCTTATATCCCTTATATGCTAACACTCTCGCAGGAATACTTTTTTCTCCCTGGAACATGCTAATACATTTCTTATCATCAGTCTATCTCTGGGTCTCCATACGACGTCCTCTCTTTGTTCTCCCCGGGAAACGTTAATGACTTTTGCTCTTTTGATGTAAAGAGATGGACGTGACACAGGGGACCTTAATATAAGGTTTTTCTTTCATGGCTTGTGACTGCAGTCCTCTTATAGTTTAGGACTGAAACTCACATGAACATTTCTTACCTGAGTCTCCAACAACGAACGTGGATTTTATATTCATTTAAGCATCTTTCCTGTTAGATTGAAGTTAATTTAAGGTCAATTACCCAAATGAGGATGTGAGTCTGGTTCCTCTCAAGGTTTCTTCCTATTGCCATCTCAGGGAGTTTTTCCTTCCCACCATCGACCTTGACTTGCTCATCAGGAACAAACTGATAGTTATCATCTCTACTTCTACAGAATTAAAAAGTATGGAAATAAAACACAAAATGTATGGATGATAACTATCAAAGCTGCTTTGCAACATGGACCATTGTTAAAATCACAATATAAATTAAACTTAATTAAATTTAATTGAAATAATGAAATTAAAAATAAAACAAAAAAGTAAGCAATATACAATCAGAATTGAGTTGAATTGAATTGAGTATGAGTTGATTTAATTTAAATATGGTATTTTCACTGATAATAAACAGAAATAATCATCAGAAACAATAAACTGCATCTGCATGCATCCTGTATGGTATCTCTTCTGGCTAGTAAAGAACACACATCGCAACTTTAATTCATTTTAAACTAAACACAAGTAGAAAGAAGATTAATTTTTCTAACACTGCCCAATTAATTTTGCCAATGAAATGGTTAATGAATCAATTGTTCTTTGTTATTAATTCATTAAAAATAAAGTGTAACTTTTGTAGCTAGTTATTGATTAATTAGAAGTAAAGTGTAAATTTACAAGTTTGTTATTAATTCATTAGAAGTAAAGTGTAAATTTTGTAGTATATTCAGAGAACAGGCCTTAAACATTTAATACTATATTTCTGGATGTTAATATAAAAACTAAGGTAAATCTGATAAAATATTTTAAGACAGCTATTGTTGTTAACTGTAAAGAATAATTATGGGAAATATTTATTTATTTATTTATTTTAAACAGTTAGCTTGATAACTCAGTCACATTAGGAACAAATGGTAGAGCAAAATTAAAACAACCAATTATAAATTCTGAATGTAGCTGAGGTTAAAAACTTTCTAAGTGATTGTGAATAAAAAATTTCCATCACTATTGGTTATTTAAAAGTGTTCTTTGGAGAAAAGAGCTAGGGTTCATGCTTTATAATAATAATAATAATAATAATAATAATAATGATAATAATAATGATAATAATAATACTTATGCAACACACCTTTATGATTCCATAGCTTTAGGTAGCTACCTATAATAAGGTGATGAATAATGTTTTTTTGGACACAAAGATGATGAAAGAGAGATTAACAACAGTAATGGACACATTCCTCAAGGACGTTCTTCGTCTCCCTCTGTACGAGCCAGATGTTGGGCCAGCCGAGGCAGAATGCCACAGGCGCTGCATGTTCCAAAAAGAAACGCAGGTCCAGATGCCGCTACCTGGACTGTGATGGTGCCAGCTGCTTTCTTCACTGAGCATGCTCCCGGCAGACCATGTGACCCTTATCAAACATATTATACTAGCAATAAACATGGAAAGATTGCATTTACAGCCATCTCTATTCTCTATTTTGTTTTTCTCCTTGAATTTCAAATTAAAAAAAGGTCTTTTTTGTTATTTAAAAAAAATAAGGCTCAATCTGAAAGAAAAAGACAGCAGGGTTAACAAAGAGAAAATGTTCCCACAAAATTGTCACGCCATCCACCATGGATCTCTTAGCAAATAATATCCGGAAAAAAAAAAAGATTTATTCGGGAACTGGTAATTTTCTATAATTTGGTAGTTATGTATTAACTCTCCTTTCAAAGCACATCAAAGAATTCATTGTCTGATTTTTGTCTGCAGCAAAATCACAAAACTTCCCATCCAACTGTGCAGGTTTGAAAGGTAAAGTCCTGAAAAAGAATAATAATAGTAGTATAAAAAAAAAACAAAAAAAACCTCGTACACACTCCCTGGTAATTTTCGAGGCGGGAAACTTTCCAAGTGCGCCACAAGATTAAAGCTTGTTTGTTCTTTGAAGTTTCTGCTTCTTCTGTATTTTCTTGCTCCTAACAACATGGGGTATTTTTTTTTTTTTTTGTAGTTAGAAAATGAGGGATGACCCAAAACCGCCAAAATGCACTCCAGGTTTATGTGTGTGTGTGTGTGTGTGTGTGTGTGTGTGTGTGTGTTCTTCATCCAGTAATGAGAATAAGGAGGTGGCTTTGCTTCAAAGTCCATGAGTTTCAGTTCTGTTATGGATATTTCATATTGGTTCTGAGACAAACCACAGAGGTGGAGCTTAATAGTCTCCTACTGCAAGACTGTGTATTTTTTAAATAAAAAAGATCAAGTCTCGTGTTATTTCCGATAGTTTTACAATAGGTTTTCTCTTGGACTTACAACAGTTGCAAGTGTTACTTACAAGACAACTGTGTGTATATAAGTTAATAGTTATAGGATATTGTGTATGCTAATCCTGATTAAATGAATGTTAAGTGTGAGGGGAAGAGAATCTTTTAGAGATAATGTATCATAAATTGGTTAGCATATGTTGCTACAGCAACTATAACTTTGACATGAATGAATATGATACCAAGTTCCAGCCAAAAACAGGAATCTGATTTGAAATGATTAGAAATTAATTAATTAGAAATTCCTGGATTGTGGACAGGTTACAGTCCCACATAGCAGAACCTGATATTAATATTTAAAAAAAAATAATAATAATAATAAAATGAGCCCTCACATATGTCTCATTACATTTCTGTCATGTTTCATTTTAATGTTATAATTAAAATAGCAAATATTTATTCAATTACAAAAAAGTTCATTTTTCTTACGTATGTGTAAATCCAGCCTTGTTGTCCTTGGTAATAACAGAAACCCAGCTGCTGGGTCTAATAGCTTTCACAGCTTACTGTTTATATTAAGCACCATATATTAAATATGTATTATTAACATATTTTGCACTAGAATATCCATCCTACATCTTTTTTTTTCTTTTAAAAACCTCAGCGTTTTCCATTTTTCTTAATGTTTCGTTATTGCTTAATTGTTGAATCTCAAGTGTGTATTGAATGAGTTTAGAACACTGAGCACCATATGGGGATGTGAGTCCACTCCAGCAGGTGTGTCGATGGGAAGCAAATCCAGCGGCTGTGATCGGAGGCGATGTGCTTTTCCGTGCTGGAGCTCATCCAGCCTAATTGGAGCACCTGGCTTAAGTCAACCACCTCGACCCACCCACTAATTCAGCTGCTTAGGCCGGGTTGGAAATTCGAAACGAGTTGATGAAGAGCAACATCGATGTTGGAGGCTGCAGATTTTTCCCTAGGTTGTGTTTGTGAGCTCGTCTGAACAAGCAGATAATGGCAATTCCTGGGAGAAGAGAAGGTTAGACAGCTTATAATTCATCATTCCTGAGAACTGGTTACATTGAGCCTTCCAGTACACCAGTCACATTCACCATTAGAGTCCATGTGTTGTGGTTAAAAATTATCATAGAATAAAAAGTAAATGTGCCTGGAATAAATTTTTCATTTAAGACATGAGTCCAAGACTAAAGGTATTAGGTTGGCTAGCTAGCTGGACAAAAGCCTCAAAATCATTTTATACAGACTCGAGATTGGATTTAGTGATATTAGTGTGGCGTAGTGGCTAATACTGTGGCCTCCAGGGTCAAGGGTTCCAGTCCTGTGTGCATGAAGTTTGCATGTTCTCCTTGTGCTTGATGGGTTTCCTCTAGTTGCTCTGGTTTCCTCCCACAGGATAAGCAGTAAAGAGCCAGGTTAATTGCCGTTTCTAAATTCCCAGTAGTGTGTGCACTTTTGCCCTGCGTTTTTTTTGCCCTAGGGTCCAGGGTGTACCCTGTTTCATGGTTCAAGTCCCCTGGGATTCTTGTACCTCTTGTGACCCGCCCGGTACAGGATAAGCAGTAGTGAGAGAGAAAGAGAGTTATTAGCGACAGAATTGAGGCAACGATGAATTATTATGATTATTATGATTATTTTTTACAATTAACCTATGATATACTTTGTCAGCATTAATATACCAATTAATAAACCAAGTCAATAAGGAATTCACTTGCCAGTGGAAAAGCTGTGAATATAAAGATAAAATGTTTAAAACCTTACTAGATAAATGTCATTCCTTCATGCTTTGAATGTCATGCAAAGCATGGATATTTATGTCTTGAAGTTAAAAGTGCACTTTTGGTTTGTAATTAGATATCAGCCCATAAAATGTCCATAACACTCCTGAGCAGCAGATGGAACCGAAACTTTAAATGCCATTACCTCCATTTTCACGTTTGGGACTTTAATTCTTCAGTAGTGTTTGACTTGTGGTTAAGACATCATCTATCATCTATCCATCATCCTGTGCAGGGTCAGAATTCCAGACACAAACATACACACACATCACACACCCATTGCACAATGCACAGTTTGGAAATGACAATCAATCTCCTGTGCATGTCTTTAGACTGTGGGAGGAAACTGTAAGAGCCTGAAGAACTTCCAATTTCACCAAGTGAAGGGTTTTTCCACACTTTCAAGTGGGTTTGGGTGTGAATAGGCAGATAACGTTTTAACTATGAAAAGCACTGCTAATCTCATTTCAGTGAACTTGCAGGGTTTTTGCTGTTGTTAATATGCTTTGGGAGTACGCTGGGCTATGGATCCATATCTCAGTGTGATTCTGGAGCATCTGGCAGACCTGAGTGCAATCCTGCAGAGAAGATACGTGTGCATTGTAAATCCCAGCATTAAAAAAAGGGCCTTATGAGTTCGCATTTCAGGGCATGTTCGCTATAGCTTAGCGTTTCAGGTGGGATTACTTTTAATAGATATGCGTCTGATATCTTATGTGTGACTAATGCAAGCAATTTATTCCCCACATGAAGCCCGTATATCACACACATTGAAGTCATGGTGACTGACAGCATGAAAGGACTAGGGATGGAACTGAATACAGATAATGCACTCTAAACAGACGTAAATATGGAAATGAATCAGAGGGTAAACTCATTATTAGTTTGTTCATTCATTCATCTGTTTACTCATTCAAAAGCTTCCTAGAATGCATTCGGACTGTAAAAATGCACACGAGCAGATTTGTGCAACATGTGAATAAGAAGCCAGATATGAAGCTCACAAAAAAGAAGAAGAAAAAAGATGCCAATATAGTGGGGTGGGTAATATAATAATAATAATAATAATATTCTGTATCATGCCTTTTGTAAATGCAGACATACAAATAGTATGACAAAACAGTAGTGCTTCATTCAAACTGATGATAAATTTATTTACTTTATGTCTATTTTTTTCTATTAAAAATAATAATAATAATAATAAATCACAGAAGTAGTATTTTATAAGATTCAGTAATTTTTTTCTCTTTCAAAACTATGACATGAATTAGAAAGACAGGAATTAGATTTTAAGACAGGAAGGTCAGCTGCATTTGTAAACGCATTTCTAGAAATAGACTTATAAATTGAATTCTAAAATTCAATAGAGAGACAGGTGCAACCAAAAAAAGTATTGTGCAAACAGAATTTTGTAAAATAGTCACGTGTACTATTACTAAAACATCTGGCTCAGACCACACACACATAGGGTATCTGAATAACAAATATTTAGAATCTACTGTACAAATACAGATATTGGAATTGCATTATGCTGTAAGGAGGTGTGTAATTCTATATCGTAAAGGTTTTTCCTTACTTTTATCAGAGCACCTGCTGGGTGCAGCACTTCCCCCCCATTGCCCCGCGAGAGATGGATGGCACCTCCTCTCTCCTGGGCCCACATCCAGGTGTGGAACAGCTGGGGAAGACCATGGTGAAGGGATGGCAGGGAATGAAGGAGGAGGAGGAGAAGGATGAGGAGGGTAAGTTTACGATGGGAGCTATAAATTGCACAGGAACTCCGGGTACTTAACACCGGCACGTTTCAATGCTGATATTAATCATACGCAGGTGCTCAGGTGTGTCCTGTCAGTCCTCCAGCCGTCAGCTTCACTTATTCACTTCCTCCTTCTCTTTTTCTTCTCCGCTCCGGAGAAGCATACGACTGAGCCCTGCTGATTTATGACCTCTCCTGGGTCATTTATTTGATGGGATGAGATGTATCACCAGCCGTTTCACATGAAATTTCTCTCGTCCTCCACCTTCCGAGTAAATTGTCATGCTCGTGCAGGCTCGAGTGAAGGGAATTTAAATGATGAGCTGACTAGCTTTAATATAACATTGTGCGACGTTACCGCGTAAGAGTAATATCACGGTTCAGGTTTTTGTCGTCTTTGCTTTTGAATTTTAAAAGCGATGCGTCAATTTGTGGAAAGAAGACAGTGGAGGGACATTACTGTGATATGATTTTTCAGTTGCTCTCTGTGAATCTTGCTCTATCTATCTATCTATCTATCTCTGGTATAGATATCTATCTATATATATATATATATATATCAAAAGATTATTGTAAATTCAGAAGCTTGCAAAAGTCATAGCCCCCCCCTCCCAATATTAAGTTATGTAGATTACTTAAAAAAAATGACAACAAATGTTTTACTGCGACAAAGTGCCTCAATATATAATAAAAAATTGGTTCTTTATGTAACAACATCACCGTACAGCAGCAACTCTCATCCGTTTCAAACCCGAAACCAGGCCTGATCATCTGTCACCATCTGCACATAACTTTTTTCAGTAAAAAATCAAGTTAGATTTTTTCAATGGTTCAATGTTCGAATGATTCGTTGTGTGGCTTCCTCACATTCCTCTGGTCCGGTACAGGAACTGGACTAAAAATAAAAGACAAAAAAGTCCTTCAGGAAACCTAGAGAACTATTCCACAAGAAAAGTGCACAAAAGTCTGACTCTTTGGAAGTTAAAAAAAAAAAAAAAAAACTTATAGAATGTACACCTGACATGTACTGTATATAAATGACTGATTTTTGAAAATTATACACAGTTTTTATGATAATGTAAAAAATAAATCAGTGTAGTTGGAGCTGCTTTATATATATATAACACACAGCAGGAAATCACTATTAGGCATTCGCACCCTTCACAATTCTCTCCAGCACTGCACTGTTCACTCGTTCCAGGAAGTCTTAGAGAACGAGTCGCACTTCTTCTGCAACACTGGCTTTTGTTCCCCTTTTTACTGAGAGTAAACAAAGTCAGCCATAAAAAATGTTAAATATTAAAAAGAAATAAATATTTAATTGTCTAAGTGGATCAAACATTGTCATCAGTAACAAACTGATCACAATTATACTTATAATTATTAGCATAATAAGTATAATTACATAAAAATGTTTAATAAATATACCAACAGAGTTATTATTATAATAATAATAACAATAATAATAATAATAATAATAATAATAATAATAATAATAATTGCATGTTCTTCCTGTGCTTGGTCGATTTTCTGCAGGTACTCTGGTTCCCCCCGACAGTCCAAAGGCTAATTGCCATTTCCAAAATGTGAGAGTGTGTGTTCTCGTTTGCCCTGTGATGGACTGGCACAGACTACCCTGTACAGGATAGACGATGTAGAGAATGAGTAAGAGATTTGTAAATATTATTATTATTATTATTATTATTATTATTACTGTTGTTGTTGTTATTGTTTTTGTATCAGCACCAGAATTACTCGCACACATGTAGATGTGTCAATTGTTGTTTTTGCTTATTCACTCTTTAGATTTATTGGTGCATAGATTTCTTTTTTAGAAGATTATTTTTCCTAAATATTATTTAGCAGCAGATATAAAAAAAAAAAAGTCCTTCAATTAAAGGTTAGATTTAAAGCTTATATGCATATTAAGATCTTTGAGATCAAGCTAACTTTTTTTATTACTATTCATCTTTCCTAAGGTTACCTTGAAATTGTACTAAAGCAAAATCTGCATTATCCATTCCCTTCAGCTTGAGATTTTATGCAACACCTTTAACTCATTCCCTTGGCGGAGAGGAAATCATACTGTATCTCAAATCTGCCTTTTTTGCCTTTTTTGTGCAAATCAAGCACTGGCCTATATCTTTTTGCTTTGTAAGACCCAATGGAGGACTTGTTTATATAGCTGTTTTATCACGGACATAATTAAATTTTATTATAACTCATCACCTGTTTAAAGGGAAGGTTTAAAATAGATAGATAGATCTATTTAGATGTGTCACAAATAATAATACTAATAAAAATAGAGGAAAAAAGCATAAATTAATAAAACAAGTAAAATGAAGTGAAATGCAGTGCAACCTTGATGTGCAATTGTATTTAAGACAAAGAAAGTGTAAATAGTAATGCAAATAATTGCGCATAGAACAGCATGAAACTGACACTGACTGAGTTTATGCATATTGGCGTAATATGTAATACCGAGAGTAGGTTAGCAGACCCTGAAGCTAAAAAATAAGAGAGTTATGCAGGTAGCATTGTGATGTAGCTACTGTATATAG
>JAQMYJ010000021.1:9701469-9742216 GCA_030014305.1 Clarias laeviceps
ATATATTTATATATATTTATATATATATATATATATATATATATATATATATATATTTATAAATATATATATAATGTTTTGTTCATAGAAAATTAAGTAGAAAATTCAGCTTCTCTGCTCCATGCACAGTTCTGTTATTTCTGGACGTCGTTCCAGCCATGAAAAATACAATGATACCTCAAAGTCACAGCGTCTCCCAGCTCGTTCGAGTTTACCCATGCATGATGCACACTTTCACAAACACAAACTTTACATTTGAGTCAGCAAGAGCGGAGCCTGTGTGTGCATTGCACGAGCTGTTCCTGCGAAGACGGGGGATCACCGCGAAGCATCAATCATGGCTTAAACACACAGTGGGTGCCATGCGGTCTGCTCCTCGTTCGCCTCTCAACAGCCATCAATCATCTCACCAGTGTGAACCCTGAGCCTTGTGTGCGCTGACACTACTGGCCCGCACCTGAGATTTAGGAAGAACGGAAACCATCCCAAACCAGATTGGAAGAGAGAAACATTTCCCTCTAGTGCTGAGGTAGAAGCTCGCTTCATGAGAACTGAAACCTTACAGGAAAAGGGGAACATTTTTATACCATCTGTGAAGGCTTTGCAGTCATTCGAGTTCTTTTGTTTCTAAGCTTCTGAACCTGAGAGGTGTCAGTTGCATATCATGAAGCTTTTCTTCATATTGATTTTCTTTCATTTACACGGTTTTTGCTTCAAGTAAAAAAAATATATAACACAATGATACCTTTAAATAAATAAATCTACTTACAGTAGTTGCTATCGGTTTATGCGATGCACAAATAAACACTTGCAGGCATGCTGTTATAGCAAAATAATCAAAAAACGAGTGGTGTAATGTGGTGTAACACAAAGTGGAGTTACTGTTAAGATCCCAAACTTGATTTTTTTCCATTAACAACACAACCCGAGGTGTTTAATCTTTCTTACAGCGCAGCAACATAGCGACGCGTTTTTCATTTGTTTGTTTCATTACTTATATGGTAAGTTTATGTAGGTCAGAGTTTAAAGTTTTTAACAGTTTAAGTTTTATAGAGCAGAGATTTTCATTGGTTTCCACTTGACCATGAAGATGGACTTGGACTTGGACTCAACTGGACTCTAGGCATTTTTTTTCTCTGATGGCTTAATGATAGTTCAGGACTGAAATTCACACAATTTTGTAAACAGAAATGTTTAAGCCATATTAATTTAAACAGCTCTACTGAAAAGGCTGGTTATGAGGTTTCCTAACAAACAGTATGACTGCAGATCAATCCCTGCTATATGTGAAGATAAGATGTACGTTTATTCATCTCACAGCAGGGAAATTTCTAAAAGGACCACTAACATTTAGATTTATCTCTTTACATTTAGTTGAGGGCCTTGCTCAAGGGCAACTTCTTGGTGTTGGGTTTGAACCTGGGACCTTCTGCTCAATAGTCCAACCTCCTAACCACTGAGCTACCCCTGCTGTGTTGTTACCCTAATGAGGATGGGTTTCCTCACCAATTGAATCTGGTTCCTCTCAAAGTTTCTTCCTATATTCATCTCAGTGAGTTTTTCCTTGGCGGTCTGGTAGTGTAGTGATTAGCATTGTCGCCTTGCACCTTCAGCGTCCGGTTTGAATTCCTGTCTCTGTGTGCATGGAGTTTGCATGTTCTCCCTACGCTTAGTCCAAAGATCTAACCCTAGGCTAATTGGTGTTCCCAAATTGCCCGTTGTGTGAGAAGAGTTTGTGTGCCCTGCGATGGATTGGCACCCTGTCTAGGGTGTATCTCCTGGGATAGGCTCCAGGCCCCCCTCGACCCTGAATAGAGGATAAAGCGAAAATTATCTTATATACTGTTTAAAGTATTAGAACAAACACATAGACCTGTAATTTACACCAATCGCAATAAAGAACTTTATTATGATTTTTACTTTTGTTTCACAGCTCACGTAACACTCCTCTGAAATGAGGACATCTGTTCCTGGCAAACAACCTTAGCAGATTCCACACTGCCGCAGTAGAGCAATGCCCAGAGGACAGAAGGATGAGAGTGGAGTCATTCTTTTTTTTTTTTTTCCCTCTCAGTATAAATCTAGGCTTGAGCTGTGCTGGCCACTAGAGATAAAGAGATGCTTGTGTTTTCTCCTCCTGTTCATCTACAGGGCAGAGCAAGGCCATTAGCTGACATTTACACAATGCTTTTGTCCACCTCTCACTTACTCTATCTCTCTTTTAAAACGGAGATCTCTTTTGAGCAGCTGTCTGGGTTGATGGAGAGCTCATCGCATATATCATTCAGTGAGGGGACGTACTGCCTTAATCACGTCTCTGGAGGTGTTATTGCCATTACTGCCTTTGCCGTTGACTGGTTTCGCAAGGCCAGACCAGGGAGGTGCTAGTCTGGCCAGGAACCTCGCAAAATAACATTTTCCTCACAGTTCTACTCATTCAAGTCAAGATCCAAAGATCTTGACTTTTTTTTTGCTTTGCTTGTTTTCCTCCACAGGTTGAGAATGAAAATGCTTGAGAGCTATTAGCAGATCCACCTGAATTAATTCGAATGCAAAGAAATGTGGTCTTGTTTAACTCTTAAATGGAAAAATGCTTCCTAGATCCTCCCCACACACATACATCAAGGTCTACAGTAATGTTCTACCGCATATCCGGTTTGTTTGATTTAAAAGGGACGTAAACGTAAACGGTTTCGAGGTGAACCCTTTATGAAGTTTAATCCGGTGTTCCATCCCCGGGAGCGGAATTTATATCCCGCATTAGCTCTCGTCACGTCACGAGCATCGCTCTGCTCCATCCGCCAGCGTTCTATCGCTCTCTCGCACGCAGGCATTAGAGCTTTATCTCATCTAGCTCAGCCGTAGCTCAGTCCTCGGGGCTGCTTCGCTTGGAACTTGTTCCTTATCAGGCTCTCTGCACCTCCGCCTGTGATCAAAGACCCAATTAATGGAGCCGAGAAAAAGGTGAAGCATTTGAATAATGGAGACAGCTGTTTTCCTCCATTCAGGAAAAATCCATTCGTATTGTTATCAGCTGAGAACAGTTCTCCAGACCGTTGCCTTGTCTGTTCTGGCAGTTTAATAATAATAATAATGAAAAAAAAAGAAAAAAGCCAATAGTGAATGGTGGCAATATCTCATCATTCTAACTCATCCTAAGTTTTATTATGTGCTAAGTGGGGAGATAAAAAAAAAAAAAGTGCACATGGTTCATAATAAAGCAATTTCTTTTCCGTATAGACCTTCAGGCATCGCAAGGTTGTGTGATTATGAAACATTGGTGTCCTTTGTGACGGTGGATGAATGCGGCGTTTTTATGAAGCCCTCTGCCAGGACGCCTCTAATTGCTATGTTAAATGCCTCGTCGATGCTACAGCCTTTTGGCGGGACGTATTAGCATTTCTCACATTAGGTAGGAATACGAAGCCGGGAACGCAGAATTAAGTGACGCTTTCAAATGCAGACCTTCTGCACCTTAATAGCCTCATCTTTAGTAAGGGCACTAGCACTTAATTACCCGAGGCTATTATGGGAGGCAGACGAAATCATGAAGCTGAAGGCTAAATACAATAAATGTAAATAATGGGCCACAAATGGGAAGCTGTTTTGTCCTTTAGTGAACAATTCATTTGCACAGAAGCCAAATTGAATTAGCATTTTCCCCCCTCCTTTTTAACTACTGTCTATGTGTGTTTTTTCTAAGGATTATTGTCTCCTTGAAATTCTGAGATGAGCATCCAAGTGTGTGTGTGTGTGTGTGTGGTAGCCTGAGAGATAATCATTCATTTATGTTCTATATCGCTTATTCTGTACAAGATCCCAGGAGACTTTGGGCACAAGGCGGGGTACACCCTTGACTGGGTTCCAATCCACACACTATACAGTAGGCAATTTGGGATCACCAATTAGCTTAATCTGCATGTCAGGAAACCAGAGTACCCAGAGTACCCTGCACATCCACAGACTCGAACTCTGGACCCTGAAAATGTAAAGTCACAGTGCCAACCACTATACCACTGTGCCACTGGGAAAAAGTCTAAATCTTTCAATTGTAGATACTGAAAACTACAGGTTTCTCTGGTTTCTCTGGACCGAACTGTAAAATACTGTCTGTTCTGACACTGTTCACCTTATAGCTTATTATAATGGTACATATTGCCTTATGGCCGTACCAACATGGAAAAAAACAATAGGATTGATATGATAACCTGGTCATTCGGAACATTCAGGTCGTCAGCTGACTTCATTTTAAGTCTAGACCTGACCAACTGAAGCAATCCCAGATTATACCCTGTCTCCAGAGGTTTGTACAGTGGACACTATTTATGTTGCTTCATATGGACCCCAGGTTTACGCTTTAATTATGCATGATAACCTTCAGCTTTTCACATTTTCGCTATTTAACTTAGCTGCGAATTCTACTGTTGACTTTTTATGATGTAACTTTACCAAGTGTTTAAGCGATCGATCACAGTCATTCATGTTTTTTTTTTTTTCCTAACCACATTTCGTCCACACAGTTGATTGTTCAGCACTATGCTTCCAGGTTTTAATAATGTGTGGACAGGTCCTAGCCCAATTCCAGTCATGTTAATATTTTCTTTGGCCAGGCTTTGGTTTTCTGTTTTAATGAACAACCTTGATGACGATTTTCTGTATTATGTAATGATTTTAAGCATACTGTATGTTTAGACCCAGAGGAAAGGACGAGTGAATGACAGTGAAAGGACAAGTCAACAGGAGACGTAATGCTCTTGAGAAATCGTTATTATTATGTTTAACAGCAGTATGCAGTGGTTGCCAAACGTAGGCTGTGTTAAACCGCAATAATATTAAGGGACACTTTTTTTTTTGCCTCATTTGTCGATCCGGCCACTGCCATTTCTAGGAACTTGTAATCCACTTGTCCTTACTTTCTCAAGTTGTGCTCTTGGCAAAACCTGCAGTCAATCCCAGCCAAGCGTTTCTCGACACTGATTTGAGCCAGGCTGGCAGACATCTCAGTGTGCAGCTTTCCGTTATGAAAACACTTTAGCTTTGACATCCATGTACAGGCTCCAAGAACATCATCTCTCTAATGAGTCGCTATTTCCTGTTCAAATCCTCATGTCTCACTCTGATAGAGACCTGTGCACTAGAGGAAATGACAAAAGGGACCTTTTATTAATTTATTAATTTATCAATTATTTTTTGAGATTTGTCAAAAATTATTGTTTTTAATATGTCCTATTTTGGTGGTACGTTTTTTTGTTTTTGTTTTTTTTTCGGAAATAAAATGAGGAATTGTTCAAGTCAAACCGGGACTTTTGATTGTGCAGAATATCCAAATGGATACGAGAGTAAAAACTCCATTTATTTCTCTATAGTTATCCCAGTTTCACTAGTGCTGAATTTTATCCGAACACCCTCCGGTTTACGACTAGCATTAGGATTAGGACTGTCTGCTTCATGTCTGAAATTGCATCCCAGGAACTCCTTTAATTTTTACTACTTAAAATTTATCATAAATCCTGGTTTGACTTGAACACCCCCTATGTGTGAGTATCTATCTATAAATATATAAAATACACAAAAATGTATTTTAGTATGGAAGATAGATAGATAGATGTTTAACTGGTTTATTGCTACACAGGGAGCCTAACAGCATCACCTGTGCAAATTTTCATTTATAGCACGACAGCTGTTTTGGGTAGTGAGACAAATGCACAGCCTTGAGTCCTTAGTATTAACATATTTATTACACAGTAAAGATTACGACAATACCAGAATCATACTGCAAAGTTTCACAGACTGACAGACCATTGATTATAGCCCCCAAAAATAATAAAAAAAAAAAGAAAAACAAATGAAACAGAGAAAAAAAACAAAAAAAAATAACAAGAAAACAAAACAGGAAACCACAGTTGTGACATAGTAGACTCCAAAGCTCAACAACGTACTGAAACAGTGTGATGAGAGAGCACACACCCCCAGTGTCAGTCTACCATTAACCTGTGGTTCATGTTTCAATTAAGTATTGCACAATAACCTTCATTTATTTGAGCTTTTCTTCACAATAAAAAGTTTTCATTTCTTTGTGCCCGAACCCACCCGTCCCTTACCCACCCGAATCATCGACTCGCTCAGGCTCGACGTTTATTCGCTTTACAAATTGAAAAACGCACGTGTATCTCCCTTTATATATCGTCCGAAGACAGGCATGCGCAAAAAAAATGACCAGCCTTCTTTACGTTGAGCACGCCTCGTGTTTTAGAGCATGAACCTAGACGACACTGACAAGTGGCCTAGAGGCAAAATGAACATAAAAAGAGCTTTTTTTTTTTTTTTTAGCATATTTCTTTTATTCTTTAAGTTCTCTCTTAATGAGGTCTGCATCGTTACCAAGTAGTGATATGGTTTCGCAGCTGTATGAGCTTTTAACTTTGGATTTATTTAGTTTTTTTAGTCCTGTTCTCACGTGCCCATTTGGTTTGACTCGACCAGTGTCTGCTCAGCGACTGGTGCTTGTAACGTGCTGTCAGAGGTAGAGTGAGGGTATTTTTTTTCTCTTTTTTTTTTTTTTTCTGCCACGGAGGAAAAAAAAATTGTAGCAAAACAGATATTTTAGAAGAAGTACAGAAGTAGAGGAGGAGCTTTATAGGTACTCATTAAGACTTCCACAGTACTTGTTTGTTTGTTTTTGATTACACCGACTATATTTGTAAGTGGATGTGTTTAAAAAAAAGAAAAAGTTAAAATTTGATTGTGAACTAAAAGTTTGGATCGCTTCAGCTCAGAAAAAAGGGAGAAACAAATGAGCAAGAGGGTCTTATGTTTAGCACCATGGGTTTCCCGCTCTTAAAACTGATCGTCATGGAATTGCATGGCTTTACTGTATGATCCTGGCTGATAGAGAGATGTGCTGCATAAAATGAATAAGTGCTGCTTTAGTTGAATTAGTCTGCATTGCAAGCTTGGGGCTGCTGAAGGAAAACCTCGCTAGCTATAAATCTGATATAACGGATTCGTGCCACCGTCTCGATTATTGCTCATTAGGTCGCATCCACGATCTCGCCGCGCGATCACAAGCGTGACTTCGCTAGTCCTCCGTTCAGGCTGAGCAGGGCTGGTCTTGGCTTTCGACAGGAAAATGTTAAAGGTTTCCGCTAATGATCTCTCGGATAAAACTAAAGAATCGATGGTGTGTTTAATGTGTTTTTTTTTTTTTGTTTGTTTTTTGTTTTTTTGTCTGTTTTTGTTTCATTTACATATAGAATAAAATCAGGTTTTGGTCCTTCGTGTCGGTCTTTGGCTGTCTTCCATGTTTATTCTTTTTTTTTTTGTAATACTGTGTAACCTGGTGCTTTGCAGTGTTAGAGCTGTCTGTTTACACTTCTGCATTTGGAAAGTTAGATTTTTAGCGTGTGTTTTTTTACCTTTTTTTTTAAATACTTTTTTTTCCCTCTTTTTTGTAGAAAATGAACAAAAAAGAACATATACTTCAACATTCAGTAATGTGCATGCACTGTTTGTAACTATTCAAAGCAAAAGGTATGACGTTTCCCGCTATCGCGTTTAGGATTCAGAAAAAAAAAAGAAGAAGCAGGTCTGGAAACTATTTTCCCCTTTTTTTTTCCTTAAAGAAAATGAAGATCACAGCTACTGTAGGTAAAGAAGCACTGCGGAGTCAGTAACGCGAGGTTCTCTACTGAGAAACTTGGAAACAGAGAAGCATGCTGAAAGGAACGTCGTGACAGTGCAAATACAAGTATGTACGTCTCATGTACAAAAACATTAATGTTAGCATTCCGTGTAACATGCTAGTTCTCAGAAAAGGTCGACGTTAGACTGAAGCAGCAGCTCTGAGGGATTAGCTTTTGTCTCCTTTTTTGAGGACAACTGGATTCTTTTTTTTTTCCTTCTTGTTAAACAACTACTAAGGAACTACCACAAACACTCACAGACAGGAAAGCAGCTCGCGATATGCTTAATATGTTATTTTGCACCAGCTAGAAGGATGGGCCTAAATCTTTTTTTTTTTTTTTTTTTTTAAGAATGCATGATCACGATTTTTTTCCAACACGTACAATAAATAAGCATCAAGAACAGCATGGGACACAAATGTTCAACACAATGAAAGCTAAGAGGAAAAAAGAAAAAAAAAGAACAGAAAGAAAGTAGGGCTGGCAGAAGCTGGGCAGAAGTGGAGGAACGTGTCGTTTTTTTTTTTTTTTTTTTCCAGCCCTTCATCCAGCACAGCTGTCATACTGAGGGTCGTGCTTGGGTGGGCTGATGACTTCACTTCCTGTTTTTGGAGCTGACGCAGCGCGCTCATCATGAAGCTGCGCTCATCAAGCTGCTCGGTCCTCCGTGCCTTTACATTTCTCCCCGTGAAAAAAAAAAAAAAAACAGACTTTTTATTTTTCAGACCACTGACCTGGATAGCATCAAATGTCTTGCAGACGTGTAAGGGGAAAAAAAAAAAAAAAGGAGGAGGGAACATCTGCGTTCCTTCACAATCTGCTGCGTATCTGCACACGGTGCTGAAGGTCTGCCGAGTTCAGTAACATGCTATTCGTCTTTTACTCCACAATGTCCTGCCCTGATGTTGTTGTTTTTGTCCTGTAATGTTTCAGTTTGTCTTGATTGAAATGCCGTCTTTCGTATAATCACTTTTTTTGCGTCTTTGTTTACAATCCCTTGGTTTGTCATTTGGTAAAGTGTCTTTTGTTGAGGTCAACTAGTTTCATATCCCAGCTAGTGGAAAGGAGGAGGAGGAGAAGAAGCGCTGAAAACAGGCAAAACAAACAAACAAACAGCAAACAAACGAATCGAACGGGAGGTTTAATGTGCTGATCCAGAGGTCTTTCTCTCTTTTTTTTTCTGCTTATTTACAGGAAACATTTAACACAAAAACAAAACAAAAGGAAATATTCTTATAGTTGCAATTGGGCGCATTAAAGGATGGTGAGAATTTTACACAAAGAATATCTTTGTGTTCTCTGTCATAGCAAGTCAATATGATCCGATACGGACCTCCGGTTGGGCGATCGCTCTGTGGAACTAGTCCTCTTTTTCTCGGTTAGCATGTTAGAATTAGCATGTTTGAGTAAGCGAGGTGAGGTGAAACAGTCCTGGCGGGGCTGTGATGGGTTTGGCTCTAGCGCGGCGCGGGCTCTAATGCTGACGGCGTGCCAGGCGTGTCCGAGCGTGGCGTGGCAGCGGCCGAGGGGGTGTCTGCGGGGCTGCCAGCGCTGCTGCTGGGAGTGCCCGAGGAGCTGGCGGTGCTAGGCGTCTCGCCCTGCTGCTGTGCCTGCAGCGTCTGCCCGCACACATGGTGGTGTTTCTCCCAGTCCTTGTGCTGGCAGAAGGAGCCGCAGTAGCGCGCCGTGTTGCACCCGCTGCATGTCTCGCTTGCCTTGCGTCCACAGTTCCAGCAGCTCTAGAGGGAGGGATAGAGGGAGGGAAAGTTAGATATTTCCATTTAATAACAGGAAAAGGTGGAAAATTAACGCGTGCATTCATTCTTATGCACAATTCTAATAAAGTGTGAGTGTGTTGTCTCCGATTTAGAGGTAACGGCATCACTGAATTAACAAAACTTACAATCCCTTTTTTTACACACATTAAAAAATATTTCTTTTTAAAGATGGATTGATTTGTGCTACAATGTTGAAAGTTTAACATAGTTTAACATTTAAGTGACATTTAATGGTCCCATATTTTACTATTTCTTTATCAAATTAACATAGTTCTCAGAGCTCCTGAATGTGTGTGTTAATGCTACTGTATAGCTGAAATGCTCAGAATTTTCTCCAACTCCTTTTATTTCACTCTTTTTCTGTGTGTAAGTGTCTAAGTAAATGAGCTACTGCTGAGCCAAGCGAGTCAGGGGATCTGGATTTATATGAGGTCACATTAGGACGACTATCTAACTGGCTTGTTTAAGCTCCTTCCAATACAAAAAAAGCTATAAATTATTTTTCATGTTTTTTGTTTTAACATTTTAAAATGATGAAAAGGTGAATTTAGCATATAATAGGTTTAATATATGTTTTATTTTTTTCCTTTCTGTACATTACAGCACAGTGAAATTATTTCCTCACATGCTGTATCAGACCTGGGCAGGGTAGACCACTTGGTGGAACCATTGAAATATTGAGTGTCCATGGTTTGTGGTAACAAAAAGTCAGGACATCCAATTTATGCTTCTTGCTGCTGAAAAAAGTTACCTTTCTTATCAGCCATCTTAATAACCTCCACTATATCCAAAATCACCACAATCCACACTGACTCTTCCTTTAAATCCCAAGCCCATGTCGATTTCTTTTTCCACATAAACAATTTTACACTTAAGTTAAATCTAAGCAAACGACACTCACATATGACAAACATTTAAGTATCCAGGTAAATATATACCTTGTAAATGATTTACCTAAAGGTACATCACATTACCTTTGATCTGGATGATGTTACACTAGATAAATTAATCACACTTCTACTGTTGCAAAACAATTATGTCAAAAAGTATAATATTGCCATTACTTTATCCCTATCCCTCTTTTACACTGTAGCAGAGAGGCCTGCCTACTTGCAGAGATGTGTCCTGATTGGCTAAACAAAGATAATAATAATAATGTTATTTCAGAAGTACCTATTAAAGGTTACTCATGCTTCTGTTTCTGCTATGATTGATAAGTTTAGACAAAATACAAGCTTGTTCTACATGACGGGATGTAAAGACACATTTACTACAGGTTGAGTTGAAATCCCAACGCGTCTCAGGTTACCGCCAGGGCCTCTTTGTCTTTGGACCAAATAGAAGCAATTAGGACAAAGTTCTAAACGTGAAGCAGAAACTTGAAGCTAGAGCTACCGACGCAATTCTCCGGGGAGACGTGTGCATAAACAGGACTCTCGCAATTAAAGTCAGATGTGTGCAGCGTTTCCCCCTTGACTAACTGATTAAATGAACTGAACTCCCACACTGTGCCCAACGACAGCGCGCTCCTTTCGTAACACCGTCTCACCCCAATGACCTCAGGACCACCTTGTATATCCAAATGAGCCATGGAGGGCAGGACATGCCTTAGATGTGACATAAATACAGTACCATGTCCTCTAAACAATACCTGGATATGTAATAAATCATTACATCATTTTAGTGCAAACAGGTTTTAAATCAGGTTTTGTAACAGCCTAAAGAACAGATTTAGCTGTAATGAACTTCCTAAGACCACAGAAGTAAATGTTTCTAACAATAATTACCTCACTCGAATCCTCCTGCTGGTTGATAATGGACAGCGCGTCCTCTGCAGCTTGCCTCTTAGCCTCGGCCACAGTGCGCTCCATCTTGGCCCGTTCGGTGCTGATCATGTCGTGAGCCTTGCGTTCGGCTTCGGACACGGCCTTCTGTAGCTCAGACATGGCCTGTCGCTTCACCTCGTTCACAGCCTCTTCTGAAACAGATGTAAAGGAGTCAGTCCATTTAAAAGTCATGCAGGACACATGGAAGTATTTAATGCTGTTTTACCATCGTGACCTACAGAAAGTACAAGAATAATAACTGGTACTGAAGGAGAAAAAAAAAACCTGTCTAATATCATCAATTTATTTTTAAATGAGATGACCATCTTTTGTTTTCATTTAGCTATAACTAGGGTATTGTTCAGGTCTATTAACGTAAAGGAATACAAACATGAAAATAAAACATTTAATGTATATAGGATGGCATTTTTCCTTATAGAACATTTTATACCTTTTCTTTCTATTTCAGGACAAACTAACATTAGAAGATGAAATAAAACCTGATCTAACATCATTTTTTTTTTATTAAAATCTGAAGTCAGTTATCTTTCAAAATCGTCCCAGAGCGATCATTGCACCAAAGGAGGAAATCATCTCTGCGGGGAACATAATTTATAATGTTAAACAAAGTACAGATTTGCTTTGCCCTGTATGCATTTCTTTACATTTGATTATTCATGGATTTCTGCCTGTGTGTGTAACAGGAAGAAAATGTTAATCAAAAGCTAATGTTATCATTTATTTGATATATTAGTTTGAGCCACAAAAAAAAACAAAAAAACTAAAAAGGGGATTAATTATTAAAGAAATAAATTCAGTTACGTATCGCAATTATTTTGTGTATTTTGGCAATTCACGTATCACCACACTGACTCCAAATCAACGTTTAAAATACATTTTAAGGTTAAATATGTTTGCATTTGAAGTGGTAAAATTATTTACGTTTGTATAGAATCGTAATCAAACCTAAAAAAAAAAAAAAATCTATATTGAATCGTGATGTTTATAAAATCATGATACAGAATCGCAATACAAATCGAATTGGCGCCTGCGTATCGAGATAATATCGTTTTGAGACGTCTCTGGTGATTCCCAAAGTTTAAGCTGTTTTTATTTTGCTTACAAACACACAACAGCTTTAATGACTTTCGATCGACTGATTTTCCACCGGTGAAGCACAGGGCCGTTCCTTGACATGCAAACTGACACTTGTGATACTGTTGCTTCATTACTTTTGACACCAAACCCCATCTGAGCGACAGGTCTAGATTTTTTTTTTAAGTGTTTACAGCATTCAAAGCTGCAGCTTGTCTAATTGTGTATGCAAATCAGCCAATTTATATTTAAATTATGCATTTCAGTTGTGCTCCCAAAGGCCCACGATGTACAGGATAGAAAAAAAAGAAAAAAGAAAAAGGCAGGATGTTGCATGAAAGAGATATGAATATTCATGTATAGAGCTGATGGAAAAACAAAAGGATCAGCCTACACCTAGTCACCTCTTACACAAGAACTGGTAATTAAATAATCTCCATCAGATACATGTTTGATCTCTATGAATATGCATGTAGAGAATTTACATTTGATGGTTTTTAATGTATATCGGTAAAGCTTTTTTTGTATTTCTGTGTTTTGGTGCACTTTTAGTGTCATTTATGAAATGAATTCTCACAAACATAACTAATGTGTCTCTTATGCTTCTTTATTTAATAAATGTATTTTTTCAGTTGCAAAGTTCAAAACGGGGATTTAGTTTCACCTGAATCAAAGCAATTTTTTGAAAGAATACACTGAGCTTCCAGTTTGTGAGAAAAATGCACTCTCTTCCCAAACATATGATGACCTATGATGAGTTAACACCCCATCCCCGCCTTGTGCCCTAAGTTTCCTGAGATAGACTCTAAAGGCATTTAAGTCAAACCAGGACTTTTGATTGTACAGAATTGCAGAACGCAGTTACGACAGTAAAGACTCCCTTTATTTCTCTATATAATCCCCTGCTACACTGATTTCACTATTTCACTAGTGATGGATCACTCAAGGTGGAAAGTTTTCTCAGCACGCCGGAGCAACGACTGGACCGCATTCTTCATGTCTTAAACACTGGCCTCCCAAGAACTCCTGTAATGGCCCAAACATGTGGAAACGGGTTGGACCGAAATCAGGACTGTACGGGGGACGTGACAATAACTCCCAACTGAGTGGTGTTGGTGAACGATTGTGTGTACAGTTCCCACAGACAGATGCGTCTTGGTGACAAAGCTATCCATCAAACTCTTTAAGGACCAGGAGTTCCACTTGCTGAATGTTTATAGGAACTGTAGTGGGCTTCGAGCTATCTCGGCCTGGAGGGTCATTCACCCTCCAGTACGGCCTTCTTTTTAAACGTTTTAAGGTTTGCACCATTCAAATGTTTTACTGTGGCTAAGAGTCTAATTACGGTACTCTTTTCTCTTCTGTAAATGTCAATCGGTTTTTACGCCTTCGTTTACCGTTTGACTTGAACACCCTTTTTAAGTTTTATCCTGTTAAATAAGGTTGCTGAGAAACTGTAAACAACAAAGTCCTCTGTCCTAAAGACTGGCAAAATTACCAACTGTTAAAAAGCACTTACACTCGAGACTCCTTTCTTAAATCTTTCTTTCTTTACAGAAACATTAACCATAATGATGATTATGTTTATCAGTGTTTTATAATGGGCCTGCCTGTGCATCGGTTGTTACACAGTAATATAAAACTGTCATTTGAATTACAACGTACAACCAAAACCACAATCAACTCTGCTGTTATGAAAAAAAAAAATCAATATTTTCTGACCAATTACATTTGAGAACTCAACAGCGCTCTCCTGGAAAAAAAAAAAAACATCATATTGCTGCCAGCTGCTTTAACAGCTGCCTTTAAATAAGCTGAGACCCGTTTTCCATTACAGTATCCATCATCTGTCTTGGATCAAAAGCACATCACCTACACCTTAAACAAAGCTTTTTAATTACACTTATTCCTTTTTTTTTTCCACTGACACTCTGATAAAGTAAAACCTCAGAGAGAGGTAAAGCTGGCAGTATCTCCTGTACGCATAATGGCACGAGTAGTTAAGTGCTCGAACATTCCGGAGCACCAACGCTGTCTGATTGTTTGCTTTATGATCACGGGTGGAATTATGTAGAGGGAGTGAATATTTAAGCCGCTCACCTGCTTTCTTCCAGAGCTCCTCAGGAACGTAGCCAGATACAGGTCTGTGAAGCACCTCCCGATGAACCTCTGACGAGCAGAAAGGAGAACTATTACAATTATACTTTGTATACTTGCAGTTTTTTTATACTTTATATTTTATATTTATATACTTTATTCTTCATCGTAGTTTTATTTTATATTTTGCTCCCAAGTAAAAAAAACTAAACTATCCTTTATTATATTTTGTAAGCTTTTGAGCTTTAAAACTACCAGTCAAAAGTTTGCTGAGTAAAATGACCCCACCCAGTCCATAGAGCCCTATGACAATGGGATCCACCAGTGGGAACTACCAGTCAAAAATACTTTTCTGATTTTTATTGCATTGTAAGGCGTGTAAAATATGCAGTAATCTCCTTTGAACAGTTGATATGGAGATGTTTCTGCTACTTATGCTCTGTAAAGACTTCACAACGCCTATAATCTGAGGTGCTGGTTGTTAATTAGTGATTTCTGAGGTAACTGGTATGAAATTCTAAATGAACTTCTCCTCTGCAGCAGAGCTACGTTTTGGTCTTGCTGTCCTGGGAAGGTCTTCAGAAAAGAAATCCAAACTTGTGCCCAACTTTTGACTGGTTCTATATTTTCCATTGGGAAGCACAGTCGATACCTGCAGGGTTGCTGTCCTGTCCTGCGGGGCTCTGCTGTCTCGACTGGCTACTGCTGCTGCTGCTGGAGCTCTTCTTCAGATCCTCGGCATCGCTGTAGCGCCGGATCCAGTAGTTGAGCTCCTCGCGGTCAGCCTCTTGACATCGCCGGAGAACGGTGAGCGAGCGTCGCGTCTTCTCCACCATGTCCATGATGCAGTTAAGCAGCTGCGGAACACACGTACATACGTGGGGGTTACAATATATAACCATGAGGACATGCAATTAACAATGAACTTGTACAGTAACATTCATTCAAAAAAAAAGCTCAATCTGTACTAGGCTAGTTTTAGCATCTATCTTCATTTTACATTTTCATATCATAAACTTTTATATCATTGCTGTGAGAGAATCTAAATTACCGGGGACAGTTTCATACACACTCAAACACCCAAGCAAACACTCCAGACAATTTTGTCATTTCTTTGGACTGTGGGGTGTACCCCGAAAAAACCTACCAAGCATGGGGGGAACATGCAAACTCACAGGTACAAGGTAAATAACCACTAAACCGCTTTAGTATTAGTTTTAATATTAGTATAGATTAGTATAGAGTTACCATTGATGGATTTTAGCGCAGAGCAAGGATTTTGTAAAAATATTACATTTACCACATTTGAAGAGGCTTGCAAGATGTGTCAGAACAGTCCCCGCAAGAGTGTATACGTTGTACCCCTGGGGCGCAAAAGGTGTCCAAATTCACCCCACTGACATATAATGTGAAGCTCCTCCCAATTGAAACAGGAAGTGCACACAGTTCCATAGGAACTTTGGAAACTGAACCTAATTGTGGATCCCATTGTCATAGGGCTCTATGGACTGGGTGGGGTCATTTTACTCAGGCAACCTGAACTTATCTCTGTGGATCATTATGAAGCTGTCAAGCCACACCCTAGCAACCACTTAGCAACTCATCCCATAGACTGTCATTATAAAAGGCCGAGATGCCCGAGTTTTGCCACGGCAAGCACCGCACCTGACTAACATTTGTATTAATTAACAAATGTATATTTCATCCACTTATAGATACATTTAATATTATGGAATGTTTGTGAAACAGACAACAGACAAACACAACTTTCTCACAACTCTCTGTCTCTCTCACACACGCATTCGGATTGTCATTGTTTCATACAATATGTCCAAAGCACTTGGACATATTGTAAAACCTAAAGAAACATCTTAACATATACAATACCCTCAACATACAGTATACAATACCCTCAAGCTGAAAGACACACAGCATCATTAGAGACTAGAGATTCCTTCCATACAAACTAAGTAAACACGTCACCTCAGTAAAAATGTTGCTGCTGTGTAGGTTTATGACTATAGAAACACATTCTGATCAGGAACTGAGCTGTAATATGAATATAATTACATTTCATTTTTGAGAATTTGTCCTATATTAATTATTATTATTATTATTATTAGGTTTTCTTCATAGAAAAGGTACTAGTTTTACGATTTCTCAGCAAATATACGTTTGTAATGTATTTTTTTAAACTCATTTTAAGAATCTTTGAGTTAATGAAATGTAATGTAATTTTAATCAATCTATCAAATTCCTGATCACACACACACACACACACACACACACACACAGACTAACAAATACACAACAACGTTGTAGTAGTAATAGAAATTGTTATTACTTTTCTTACATGGTCAAGGTGCTTCCACTCCTCGGCCCATTCTCTGTCTGTGAGTCTGTGATCGATGACCTCTTCCTGACGTGTGCTGCCGTGCATCCCTGCGAGAGAAAAGACCAGAGAGGGATTAGAGCCAGAAAGGGCTGCCTGCACTCGTTATTCTTCGTGCTACGAAGAGCTCTAGTCTGCTTTCGAGCTATCACTCAGCCTCGCCATGACACACACCATCTCTCACATCCTCACGCACATGTTCTTCATCACTTACATGCTTCCCTCCTGCCACGCACTTTCATTCCTCACCACCCTCTACAGCACTGCCTGTGGGCACAGGCTCTCTCTGGGTGGAATTAGGCCTGCCAGGCTCAAATATATCTCATTTATACATCACAGAGCAGTGTGCTCGTGTATTTTTAGCACATCTTTACCTCCTGTTTTGGATACAGCTTTCCTGATTCACATAAAAAAAAAACTAGATCTAATTTTCATGGTATCTCTCTGACACAGTTACCTCCCGTAGTTCTCGTCACCACACAGTGAACTCTAAATTTCACAAAAACCACATTAGCTAGATTTACTGTAGAGTTAGGGTTACAGTGAAACCTCGGATTGCGAGTAACGCGGTTTGCAAGTGTTCCGCAAGACGAGCAAAGATTTTTTAATAAATTTCGACTTGGAAAACGAACAAGTCTTGGTTTACGAGTACCGAGTATCATGCTTCTTGTTTTGACGCCGAGCGTCACGTGATCACAACTGAACCAACGTTTTTTCTCTCTCTTGTGGAATTGTGGGTAATCGTATACTATAACACTGTGACCATGTGTGTGTGTAAAACATATTTTATTTGGTGTCTGTATGCGTGTGTGTACAGCGCGCGTGTAAAACAAAAGCAAGTCTCAATAGAGACGTTAAAGATCCATTTTCTCACTCTGCTCAAGGCTCAGCCTGCTCTTTGGGTCTATGTGCGCGCGTATCATTGGACACCGTGCCACACACACACACACACACACACACACACACACACACACACACACACAGACCTACTTTCACCTTCACAGACACACACACTCTTTCTCTCTGCTCTACACAGATACACTGCTCTGTCGTGATTCTTTTCAAAGGTAAAGTGCAGGTTAATTAGTTACATTTTTACTTTACAGTAGTGATTTTGTTAGTGTGTCGCTCAATCGAGTGTCATTAGACACTAGATTTGTTGTTTATTTTTCCGATAAAACTGTGTTTCCGTTGTGTGCACGCGTGTGTGTGAAAAGAGTGGAGGAAGGGTAACTGTGTAAGACGAGAAGGGGGAGAGGGGGAGGGGGGGAGCTTACTTTAGATTCACACATACACATCACACACACACACATCGCCTGCGCGCACAAACGGAAACACTTATCTATCGGGATTTATTTTTACTTTTTTTTAAAGGTAAAGTGCAGATTAATTTGTTTTATTTTTACTTAATATTTTGTGTTAATTATTTTTATGTATTTATTTTTTTGGGCTGTGGAACGAATAATTTGAGTTTCTATTATTTTTTATGGGAAAATTCACTTTATTTTTTACGAGTGCCCGCTTCTGGAAAGAATTATGCTTGTAATCCAAGGTTCCACTGTATTAGCTATTCCTGTTAGATTTAGGGTTTTCTTTCTCCTTCACGTACCGATGGGCCGTGGACGCTCACGGATCTCACGGTGGTTAGTGTGGCGATACGAGTCTCTGTAATGGTGGCCGACTGCCATCTCGTCGAGCCGGTAGTGGCCCGGGGGTGGTGGTGCAGTGTGAGGAAGGCCGTTGGGCTGGTACGAAAGTCCATTGGAGGGGCTGAAACGCTGACCAGGGCTAATGGTGCACGGCCGCTTGCTTGGGTGCTCTGGGTGCGGAGGCTCCCTCTCAAAGCCGTTCTCTTTGGTTCTGGAAGGAGGAAATAATGGAGGGAGGTCTGATTAGAGACAGACTGAAATAAATGACTGGTGCTGTCCAGAGCAGGCGTTTTCAACCCTGACCACCTGCCCTGTAACATTTTAGTGTTTTCTCAGCTCCCAGCACACTTGATTTAACTAATCAGCTAATTAACAGCCTTTTATGAATTGATAGACCTGGGGAAACACTAAAGATTTACAGGGCTGATGCTCTTCCAGGATCAGGGTTAAGAACCACCTGTCTAGACGAACTCATTGGATAAATGGAGACACCTTGAACTCTGCTAATAAGGACAGACAATGTTTGTGTGCTTGCTCCTTTGTGTGTATCCCCTCTCTCAGCAACTTTCACAGTCCTTGGGTCCTAACAAGACACTTTTATGGCCACCTAATGCTCATCTGTCACAGTCCATCTGCTTGGAGGAACCCCTTTACCCCAGTAAGTTTCACACCTTAGAAATGCTCCTGCTCATCTACTACCTGTCTTATATGTTCTTTAGTTTATATTTCGGGGTTTCTTTCAGCAAATTGAAACCCTCAGTGCTTTTGAAATCCTGTTACATGTGTTATTTTTTGGGAAGTGCATCAATCAATTACATGCCTTTGATTATACTTATGTTACCATCTTTAAGTAAAATATGCTTATAGTATAATATGTATAGTACTAATAATATACCATCTTAACATCAAGGATAAGTGCATTAAGGGTGGGAAAATTATATAATTTTTAATTTGAATTTGTTATGCATTTCCACTGGATGACAATAAAGCCACTAAAGAAAAGCCAAATTCATTTACCTACAGTACAAGTTGATTTCCACACACGAAGTATGTTAAAAAATCGCATTCAAATGCACACTATTACACATATCATACATCCAAGTTAAGAGAAACATGCTAGCCCTGCATTCTTTTTTTCTCTGACCTTTTGGAAATTAATCAGAAAAAGTTGACCCTGCTTTGCAGCGTGTGATTAAGAGCATTGTGAAGCCCCTTCCACCATTACGGTTTCTTCCCGCGCTCCTCATGTTGAGGCGAGGCGCTGCGTGCCGAGCTAAGCAGAAACAGAAGCGCTTAGCCAGCGGGATGGGAGCTCGGCTTCATCTGTACGTGTAATCGGCTGCTCCCTTAGGCTCTGATCGCCGGGCGTTAGATCTCCCTCAAACATGGAGGTATTACAGAATAAAACAGTAAAGGATCCTCGAGGACTTGAAGTGATCAGCATTAGACCTGTTTTTTTTTTTTTTCATAAAGACTACATTGTTTATATGTATTTATGTTACAGTACATATGTTTGTTTACTCTTTCATCCATTTATTCATTTATTTAGTGAAAGAAGTGTTCATCTTAGGACAAAAAAAAAAAAAAAAGATTTAGTCATTGTTGTGTATTTGATCCAGGCCTTTAATAAGCAGCTGGCAAATTCTGGATTTACTGTGGATTCTGACTCTTGTATAACCGACACTGTGTAAAATCAAGGACCAATTTACTTTTATTAAACAACACTCCATACTATAACTATTTATGGCCAATTTAATTTATTGGAACACTAAACAAATTCATTTTTGTTATCACATACATGTACATTTATATATATATATACAGTCCTGTGCAAACGTTTTGAGCCACCCTTCATTTCTTCATATTTTGCTTCCAAAGAGCCAGACTTTCTTGGATTTTTTTTTATGTAGTCTTAGGGAATGGTTCTGCAAGTGTCCTGGCTTTAATTTCTGGCAAGGTTTTGTCTCTCATTTTCAGTCCAGTCACTGAACCTGACTTGTTTCAGAGGAATTATTTCTGTTTGTTAAGCCACACAGTGACCTATGAATCATTCAGGCATTAAAAAAGAAACATCTAACTTAAGGCATGAACCAGATGATGACAGATGATCAGGCCGGTGATTATTATACTGGTCATGCTGAATGCTGGTTGGAACAGACGGGAGGGGAAACGAGGTCGCTGCTGAGGTGGTTACATAAACAACCTTCTTTTTTTCTTTTTATCTTTACGTACTTTGCAGCCTGTTCCCATTTCTTCAATTTAATAACCTACATTTTAATTGAATTGAATTTAAGTTGAAGAAATTAGGGGTAACTCAAGACTTTTGCACAAAACTGTATGCATGTATAATGCAGATTTAAAGTGTACTTTGTGTGTTGTAGAGCTATCGAATCACTGACTCTCCATTGTAATAAGTACAGACAACTCCATGATGTATAAACTTTCCATATTCTCCAGCTGTGTTTATCCCAGACTTTTCTCCTTAGTGAATAGAGTAATAAAGAAACCCTGTAGTGCAAGATTAAATGGAGGCTAACAATACAGCCAGCAAAGCGCTAATCTTAAGTGTATTATTTAGTAATAGAATTCATAGCAATACAAATACTAATCTAGGAAATGTTTCTCTAAAGTTTTTTTTTTTTTAATCCTGACGCAAGATTAAGAGATAACAGGAATAAACCTGACTTTCACCTTGTTACTACTTCAAGCTGAATCATGTTAAGTCAAACTGAATCATTTTAAAAAGAAATCAACATCTCTACTGTAGTCTCACTTGAATCACAAGGGGTGAGAAAAAAAAATCTACTTCAGTTCTTCTTTTGAAATGACAGTTGTGAAACTATTTCTGTTTCTTCTGTCTTCTTCAGGCTCACCTGTCCGGCGTCCTCCTCTTGCCGTTCTCGTTGACGTCCATCAACAGCTCGGACGAGTCGACGGGAGACGTGACGCTGGTGTCGAGTAGCAGCTGCTCGTGCTGGGCCAAGTACTGCGCTGGGTTCTGCTTGGCCAGGCGTGCACAGTGCAGAAGCTCCCGCTGCAGTAACGGCAAGTTCGCCTGCAGGGGGAGATAGCGGTTAGCGCTCGCTGTTTGGACAAAGACTTGCATTAGTCAGACAAAGACCAAACATCACAATGCACTTGGCCACATTCCCGATTTTTTTTTTTTTTACAAGCATTGTTTACCCATTACAGTGATTGTGGGGAAGCTCTTTGGAGGTAAAAAAAAAAAAAAAAAAAGAAAAAGGCACTGCTTTGGTACTTTGTGACTCAAACCATGCATTAGTGCTTTCAGTCTGCCCGCTGCCTGTCACAGGGGCATGCAAAATCGCAGTCGATGTGGAAAGCGTCTTCTTCAAAGCAACATCATCTCTCATTTCCTTCCTGTCTCTTTCAGCACTGATTGCTGAGAGGTTACCTGGCTTTGTCCAAAAAGACCCTTTTTGGACGGTTTACCATTTCAAAGTGGTGCGGAAGAGCATTTTTAGGGTAGGAGAAGTGTTTCATCTGGAAACAGCATAGGCATTACAGCATGAGACCAACATTACGTCTACTTATGCTGTTCTTCTTTTTTCTTTCACCTTCCTTGCATTATAGCAGTCAGAGACACCATGGAGAAATTTTAGACGGCCACTACAAATAGACCATGATACATATCCTTGATGTTATTCCAGATTTCGGTGTCTAGCATTAAAATACAATAAAGTTTAAATGTAAGAATGTATTTATATATCTCTTTTTCACTAAATAATCTTTCTTATCTTTCTTAAACTAATGTGCTATAGGCCTGGAAACCTAACTCATAATGTGAGTTGACATAATTAAAAAGAAAGAAAGAAAGAAAAACTAAGGATGTTAATCAAGCAGACCTTAATCAAGTATATAAACTCATATGGAAGCGCACTTTGTTTTAATTGGACAATGTTTTAACTATGAGCTGTGCTGATCGCTCTAAACATCGCATTTGCATCTGGCTAGCATCTTTATTTTTGCATGACAGCATGTTGTTCTAACAGGATAATTATGTTTTTCGGAAAAGTAAGAGCTGATGGCGGACAACAGCGAACCGCGAACCGGTTCACAGCGAACAACACTGCATCGAGCTCATGCACATTTCGTATTAACCTATATACCGTTGTTTGTGAAAACTTATTTTCTGAAAATATATATGAATATACAGTATATGAATGTCCCAGGCTACTGATTTGTAACATCTTTTCACACACACACACACACAAAAAAAGAATAAATGTCTTTTAAACTCTCTTTGTTTGCTGTTAGCAATAAAGCCGGGAAGTACATATTATACATATAATTCTGGCCAGCGCTAACATCTGTTTATCGGACGTAACATCTTAGACAAATCATACACCAACAACAACAACAGCAGTCAGCTGGTGCAGACTCCGGATTACATCATTACTCTGGTGCATGTTGCCCTTCCAGTAAGACCTTCTCCTCAAACCAAATGCTGAAGGGGGGGGTCATTAGATGACATTAGCCTAATGAAAAAAAAGGAAAAAGGAAAAAAAAAAAGCCTCTAATGCACATTGTTGCAGCTGAGTTCTGTGCATTTATAAAAGCCCCTGTTCCCACAGCCATATGGTATTTGTCATTAAAGGCTCCTTTGAGGAAAAGCACTAAAATTAGATGAGAGGGAAAGAGAGAGAGAGAGAGAAGACATAGAGACAGGAGAGAAAGAGTAAGAAAGAGTGAGAACACAAGTTGCATCTTTGATAGCACCCCTCCCGACTGGATGATACAGTAACCATATGGCACAGCGTGGAGAGACGGAGCGGCGAGAGGAAGAGCTACCGAGGGGGGAAGTGGCCCTGTATGTTTCTCTGCATCCATCAGCGACCCCTAATGGGACCAATTTCTGCAGTGCAAAGCTGCCCGGGGCTTCCAGTGTGTATGAGAAAGAATCCCGTTCGCTATGATAGAAGCTGCGTTCTGCACACGGCGAATCGAGAGACCCTGCTCCCTCTCGCTCTCTGTGGTAAACTACACAGACTCAATCTGTTTTAATGGCTTATCTTGTTGTTAATGGCGAGAGCGCGGGTGAAGATGAAAACAGGCTGACTGCGTGTGCACAAAAGAGCGGGATGTTATGGCTGACAGGATGAAGGTTAGATAAAAAAAAAAGGGAGGAGTTCAGGTATGCTGCATAGCAGCTGTCATTTCTAAGTAAATAAGGACAAAGAATCCAGTTTAAAGGCAATCCAGACACTCGAACACGTTAAATAGGTTCATGTTGACGCATCTAGCTTTTTCAGCTTAGCCATCGCTATAATATAATTCTTAGCAGATGTGTATTCCTGTGAGAAATTAGTGCCTGTGTGACACGCTGATGTCACGGGGTGGTGCATTCACAATGCCATTAAACCAGAAAAAAAGGTCTAAATGATCTCATACATCAGTGAACAGGTCAGGTTTTGCTGTTCCTTAAAATATAAAAATAAAAAAGAGCAAGGGCTTTGCTTCTTCAGATTCACAATTTTAAAGTGATTTTTTTTTATTTGATATTAATGAGACATCCACAGTACGATTAGCAGTTGTGCCGAGTTATCCTCATGAGAACCGGACTCTACTGTTGCATGGCCTCTTCACTGTTTCTCTTTATTAGCACATTAAACTAAAGACCTACTCAAAGTCTTCAAGCATACACTGATGATGCAGTGTCTAAGTAGGTATCTGCTTCCATATCTGATTTAATTCGTGCTTGAGTAAGCTGTACTGTGCCCGAGACCACCTCTTCAAACAGACTCGGGAACGGTTCTGAAGCGCGGAACGACTGTATTCTTACTGATCAAAATGAACCAGACCTTTGAGTCAAGCGTTTTCGGAAACAATGAGACGGAAAGCACAGTGGCACTGATGGGCCTTATTATCATGAAAATTTTATTCAATTAAATTTTATTTGTATAGCGCTTTTAACAATTGTCATTGTCGCAAAGCAGTTTTACATAATCAAAAAAATTATTTAAGTTTGTATGGAATGTTAATGTGTATGAATCAAAATGATCAGATTGTGCCTGATGAACAAGCCGAGGACGACAGTGGCAAGAAAAAACTCCCTGAGATGGCAATAGGAAGCTGCCAATAGGAAGTCTAAACCTTGAGAAAATTTAGACTTTGACACAGAGACAGGAGATAAAGACTACCGCGTTGATTCTGTTTGAGACAAGAAGGTCAGAGACGTGAACAGACCTTAAAAGTAAAGAGCTGCTGTATATCTATCTTAAGAAAGAGATGAAGCAAAGGCTTAAACCAACTGCACCATTATCAATATGAGTGATGTACGTCTCCTTTAACCAAAGAAAAAGCTTAAACTGAAAAAAAAAAAACTTTCGAAAATTAGTGAAAACCGTGCAGTCACTCAATATGCAACGCGAATATTGCCTTTAAAAGCCCAGAAAGATCTTCATCTCTCATAAATTCTGTTCCACACACAATCCTGCCTGAGCTACATTCTGAATGAAACACATGATCAATTTGTTTTTTTTTCCGAACGTTTTACTTAAAGTGGCCTGACGTAAACAGACACTGCAAGCTGTAATAAAATAAGTGACAAATGGAGTAAGGGCAAGGCGAAGGCTGCTGTTCCTCCAGAGAACAATGGAGGCTCATGTTGCCCGGCTAATGGTTTCAAATGTGTGCGGGTCTCCGTGTGAGAAAAATCGATCGCTAAACATGGGAGTCCATCAGGGAGCGTGAAACACAAAGGACACACTGTGTCAGGAGCTGAACCTGGTATGTGCTCTTTACACTGTTCCACATAAACGATAACAAAATATGAAAGACAGAAAGTAGAGCTGCGTCATATAACGTGCACGTTTGCTCACACTGGTTAAAACTGACTTTAAACCCAGTGTACAGTATAGTATGTTGTTATGCCTATGAACAGTGACATGATGCGAAATCTTGACCTATTTCATGATTAATGATGTCAATCGAAGCAAAGCAGAGGAAAAAAGGAGAAACTACGGCACCTTCTTACAATACAGTAAGTCACGCATGTTCAATCGCGAAAGTTAAATCAGGTATAAAATCATGCATCCTCTGAAAGTGCAGTGCAGGTCCAGGGTGTCCAGAAGAAAACGTAAAAAAATTGAACCTGGTGCTGCTGAGAAGCTCCCAGCAATAACGATGTAGACAAAAGTGACAAAAGTGACTATTAGCGCGATTCTAAAGAACACTGTACTGTAATATAGCCAATTGTGTTCGTATCGTAATATCTAGACAATGTTTGTTGGACTTACGAACAAATTGGACTTACGAACAAGCTCCGGAACTTTTGCCGGTTTTATGTGCGGGACTTACTGTAACATAAGCATGAATAACAATATCATATCATGAAGAATAGATTCCTGGCATTACTCTGTCTGCGCGAGAACAAAAAAAAAAATCTACACACAGTGCTATGTGAGTGAAAATTACAGCTCTTATTTTTAAATATTAGAACAAACGTTTTAAACTACTTCCTGTTTTATAAAAGTGCTTCTCAGGAGTTAATCAAACCTTGCACACTACTCACTTTGAGACACCTGAGTAGCTAATTAATGATTTTTTTTTTTTTAATCAGGCTAACAGAAGCTAACGTTGTAGAAAAAAAGCTAAGCTAGCCAAAAGGTGCTTTTATACTACGGGATGAGGCACTTAATCCCAAGCTCAGTGAATTTAAACACGTACATTTGGGTGCACACTGCCACCTGCTGCGTCGGAGAGTGTCAATACGCAAGTGTACTGGGGAACGAGATAATTTTAGTAATTATAGGAAATTGTGATTGTACAATCTTTCCTAGTGTGAAAGCATAAATAAACACATGAGACTTAGTGTGAAAACAAAAGTACTGATTCATCCCAAGAGAAATACGAACAACAAAAAAGAACAGGAAACTCTAGCACGAGGAGGAACCACGTGTCTATTTTTGGCTTGTGCACTTTGCTTCCAAAAAGAAAGAAAGAAAGAAAGAAAGGAATAATACGAGAAAAATGCTCCAGAAGAAGTATGCACATCTGTGTCTGGGCTTTCCAGATCACTGGCTTGTGTCGTACCTTCAAAAACGGGATGACGAAAGGTCGGAGGGGAAAGTTGGTCGCTTCTTGCAGCTTGGAGTGAAATTCTTCAATGGTTAACGTGGAGTTCTGGGGAGAAGAAGAAGAAGAAAAAAGAGAGAAAGAGTGAATGTGTGTAACAACAACAATATGTGATTATATTGCTTATTGGAGGGAGAAAGAAGAGAGTGGGTTTATAGAGAGGCTATAAGAGCTGTGTGTACAGTAGCATAATGAAAGGGGGAAAGAGGATGAGCCCAACTGCAAAATACCGGTACACTGTAAACGCTAACACTAAGCTGCTGCTCGCTGTCTGCTTGTTAGATAATGCGTATCATAACAGGCATGTAGCAGGACACTGCGTGCATTAATTAGAGGTGGAAAAGCTGCAGTTTGATCTGTTTAATTAAGATTTTGGTTCTCTCTGTTCTCTGATCTCTGCCGACTTTGCACATATCGCCCCTACCAGCTGCTCACTGCTGCTCCTATCTCTATAAAGGAGAGAGAGAGAGAGACAGAGAGAGAGAGAGAGAAGCGACTAATTTCACTCCTGTTCTCGCAGCTCTATCTCATTTTAACAGACTGACAGGACGGTGACACTATTTTCAATTTTCAAGATGTTGCTTCCAAGAAGGCGCAGGGGAAAAAAAAATAATAAGGAAAAGAGAGACAGACAGAGAGACTGCGTCGGAGGAAAAAGAGAGAGAGAGAGAGAGAGAGAGAGAGTGAGGGAGGAAAAAAAAAATGAAAATACGCAGCTTTCTACCTCATTTCCCAGACCTGAATTTTGTTACATTAGGCTTACATCTGTTCGCCCAGATTGCAGCGGCCTGTTTTGACAGCCAGAGAGCCTCCTGAGCTTTTCTCCGGCATTGCCGGCGCTAATTAAGTGTGTCACTCTTTTCAATAAGGCAGAGAGGGGAGTGTATTAAAGCGAGCGATGCAAGCCAAGGGGACACAAGAATCCCTCTGCATGTAGACACTGTGAAAAATAAACAAACGCGTGCCAGAAGAAAAAAAAAAAAAAAAAGGGAAAAAAAAAAAGGAGACTTCTTTCCGAGTGGCTAATTAAAGCGGCCCTCCTCTGGTACAAGCACGGTTATTTTAACACTGTTTCTTTTCAGCGCTTGATGTTATTCACGGAAATTACTTTCTTAGCTGTAGATGTGTGGTCTGTAATTTCAGTGGTGTTACAGAGCAGGTACAATACTTTGCTAGATGCTGCTGCAGTAGTCGACATCCAGTGCACTACTTCAATGTAATGCATTGACAAATCTGCTATACTGGCTTTTTTTGTTATCAATTCTGACTATTATTTGTCTATAGATACCATAAAATCCACCCTCGATATTTCTGGGTCTGAATTACTCGCGATGCATTTTAGTAATTCTGCTGCTAATTTGTTCATTCAGTGTCTATGTAAATGAGCTAAGCCACGCCCCACTAAAGCAGAGCAGAGCAACATGCTTGGGGGATTTGCATATATGACATCACAATAGGAGGGGAATCTAATTCCCTTGTTTTAAATCTTTGCCAATACAAAAATGGAAAAAAGGACAAAAACCAGGATTTTTTTTCTTACGTTTGTTTTTATGTACTCACACACACACAAACACACACCAAAGACCGATCTAAAAAGTGTCTAAAAATTACTAAAACGTGAAAAAAAAGTAATGTAAAAAAATACAATGCTAGTGTATAATAAATTATTAAAAAAATAAAAAATAAAAAATATATGTTTTATTCAAGTTCATTCATGTTTTCCAATTTCAATGACAATTTGAGGGGCAAAATATAAGGTTCAGATTAAGATTCAGTTATTTGTCACAGAAGAGTGAAATTAGAGTAAAAGTGTTTTTGCACTGTTTGTCAGGATGCAGCTCCCCTGGATCAGACAGGTTTAAGGGTTTTGCTCGAGAGCGCAACAGTGGCAGCTTGGCGGTGCTGCGTCTTGAACCCCTGACCTTCTGATCAGTAACCCTGAGCCTTTATCGTTTCTGCCCCTGGGAATAGCTTGGCATTGGAGGAAAAGACAGTAAAGCCTTTCTCGAGGCTCTGAAGAAGCACATCTGAGCTTTGAACTCCTGACCTATAACAACCCTGTCAGCCAGCATTTCCTCTATTAAACCCCAGCTGATAACATCCCTGTTTCCTTTCCACATCATTATTCCTATTATGATTTTGCTTCTATTCAATTCAATTCAATTCAATTTTATTTGTATAGCGCTTTTAACAATTGACATTGTCCCAAAGCAGCTTAACACAATCAAAAGAATTATTTAAGTTTGTATGGAATTTGAATGTGTATGAATTCTAGAGGCTTTTTTTTCTTTTTAAATGCTCAGACCATGTGTCGTGCATGTCTCTCAATAAACATTCATCCTGATCCACACTGGTGTGTGTGCACATGTGTATACAGACTCACCACAAGGCCCAGGACGAGTGTGCGGACGCGGTCGCCGATTTCAGGCGAGATGTCGTTGCCGAACTGCTGCAGCGTCGTGAGGAAGCGCTTCAGCTTGCTGAGCTGCCGGGCGCCGCATGCTGGGGGGAGCTGCTGATTGGCCAGCGAAGAGGAGGAAGAGGACGAAGGGCCGTTGCTGAAGCCGTTGGGGGACGAGGGAGCGCCGTTTAGTGCGGTAGGAGAGTGACTGGTGCCGTTCGTTACTGAAAGAGGAAGAAAAAAAAATTCTATGTGTATATATTAAAAGATTCATTATCCACTTGGCAGGAATTACAAGCGGTTATGATTAGAGGTTTCACAGAAAGTGTTACAGAATCTATCTTTGATTTATGGTCAGGGTAGAGTTTCATAATCTTACCTGATTAAAATTAACAGTATGGAGGCAACAATCTATATTTTCTGGAATAAAAGAGCTGACCACAAGTTCATCATACCTTACCCTAAATGACTAGCGACTTCACTAAGCAAGCAGTCACAAGGAAACTACTCAAACAGCTACTTCAAACAACCCTCGAATACAGTGTGTGGTTCTCTAATGCAGCCATTTTTTTAATTTAACAGAAAAATCTTCAGCGGCCCACATGACCCTTTACTCCCATCCCTAATCAACATACGATTAATAAGTTATAACAAGAATGACGCATAATTTAAATCCAATGACTTTGTTTTATAAGCTCTAATTACCTTTATTTAATGTAAATAATACGTTACATAATCAGTAATTTTACTACTTTATTGCAAAACTGAAAACCAAAAACCTTTCATTTAATTATTGTACATGGGGTACTCTCTCACGACCCTCCCACAGTACCTGGACAGCCCACTAGGGGGCCATCCGACACACTAATGTGTAATGCTAAGGCACAATGAAAACACCACTTAGCTAGCTAGCTAATTACAGAGCTAATTTGGGGAAATAATATCTAGCTAGCCAATTTAACAAACTAACTGGAAAAACGTACCTAGCTAAAGAACAAACTCACTGCACACCAGAGGTGGAGAGAGTAATAAAATTTGGTACTCAAGTAAAAGTGCTATTACTTCAGTGAAAGTTCAAATTCAAAATTCGAATTCGAATTTCTTTTGTCACATACACAGTCATACACAGATATGCAGTGAAATGCTTAGACAACTGCTCATGACCTTAAAATAAAAGACTATGAATAAGAAATAAATATGAAAAATAAAATAAAAGGTAAATTTAACTAGGAAAGAATAAAATAAAATATAAAATTAAAGTTAAAATAAAATAACTGTACAACAAAAATACACAATATATAAAATATATGAAGAAATATAGAACAAAAAGAAAATAGCTGTACAAAGTACAGTACTGTAGGTATAGAAAAATGGTAAAAAATGGTAATGTCCAGGGTTGTGCAGATGTGCAAGTTTTACTGAAGTACAAGTAAAGTTACCAGTCTAAAAATCTAAGTAAAAGTAAAAAGTAGTTCATAAAAAATTTACTCAGAGTTACTTCTTTTAACAGCAGGGGTAGGATGGGGGATTCTAGCGTAGTTAACTAGTTGTCTCAACTCAAACTAGTTGTTTGTAATTGAAGGAACACCTTTGCATAATAAAGCTGTTGCCTTTCTTGTGCTTGAAATCAAAGTGGTCGCTTAAATATGGCCAGGGGTTTTCTTCATGAGAATTTGATGGCATTTCGCTTTCAGCTGGGTCTGCATCACTGTTTTGTCCGTTTCCATCATTCTAGTGAATTTAGCGCATTTGTTCTTCACGTCCATCAATCAATCAGCGCAATGGCTGCCAGTTTTTTCCTTCCCCGTTTCATTATGTAAATTTTTCTTTTATTATTAATTTATTTTTACTCAGTAACGAATGTGATTTAAAATGTAGCGAAGTACAATACTTCTAACAAAACATACTTACAGTAAGTAAAAGTAAAATTACAGATTTTAAAAAGTACTTTAGTAGAAGTACACCAAAAAACTACTCAATTACAGTAATGCGAGGAAATGTAATTGATTACTTTCCACCTCTGCTTCTTTATACTCTTTAGGTTCAATGGTGAATTTTAAACGTGGGTATTTAACATTTACTAAGAAAATATATGCTTAAAGTCAGTACAGTTGTAAGTACAAAAGGGTAAGAGTGCAAGTATTTAATTTCAGTGATCCTTGAGTAAAACACAAATTATACTAAACAGAACATACTCAAGTATCTTCCACCCCTTCATAATTCTTTAACACATGTGTTTGTTCCTTTTCTTTTGCATGCATTAAGTTATATTATACTGACTGTTTTAAATGCATTTTAAGCTTTTTTAAGCTCTAATACATCCAATCATAAATATATATATAAAAAAAACATGATCTGGATTGTTCTGAGAAATTACACAAGTTGAACCTAAGCATGAAAATCCCTAAACCTGAAGCCCCCCTACTGTTAAGTGCCACTTGATGAATAGTTTGAAATCCAGATAATGTCTGACTTCCACATTCCGCAGAGCTCTTGCAAACCCCCCTGAATGTGCTGCGTTTGCTTCCAATCAGCCCCGGTGGCCTAAAGCGCATAAGCACGCTCTCTTGTAAGCGCACATCGTCCATATGAAATGTAGCAGCGGCGAATACATGTGGTCGAATGATGATGCGAAACATACGGGCCACGGCGTCAACGTCTCGCTAATGAGATTAGGCTGTGGCCTCTATCCAGCAGCACAGAAATGAGATACTTCAGCTGCATCTGCTAACAATTACAACGGGAGGTTGTGTATGTGTGTGAGTGTGTGTGTGTGTCGGGGGGGGTGGGAGCGGAATCAAAGCGCTCGCTTTGTTAAACCTTCGACATCTGTAATTAGAATCTGCTTTTAAAAACGTCCTCGTTCGTTTGCATGTGTGTATATGTGTACATGTACATACAGTATATGTATGAGCATAAACACTGATTGTAGAGTCTGAGTCATTTTGATGAGTGTGTTAGTGGCGCTGACAGTGTAGCGGAGCTCAGATCACACAGATTACTCTGTCTCTGTCTCAACAGCTGTTTTGTGTTCTTCCCGTATAGTGCATGTATCATATATATATACAGTACCAGACCTGTGATAATAGGTTGTATGTGTGAGATGCTTACGTGTTGTCGGGGTGAAGGAGCTGGTCCTGGGAGCTCCCTGTGTGCCGGGTGGTGGAGGCATGGTGGGCGGAGTTAACCTGGACTGTGCTTTCACATCGGCGGGAGAGTCGGGCATGGTGGAGGGCTTCTCAGTGCGATCTATAAGGAGACACGGACAAAGCACGGGATTTAAGTGTGACCGCTGAACCGCCCACGAGGAGAGAGGGAAAAAATTGCAAGAAGAATGAAGAAAAAGTGGAGCAGTCCTGGTGAGACCTCGCTGATCTCCAGTACACCTGAGCTCCTGTAACTAACACACACACAGGATTCATGCCTGCTGAGAGCTGCTCAGGCTTATTCGTCATTCTCTTCTTCCATTAGTGTGTGCAAGAATGTAACTGCGGGAGAGCACGCGCGCGTCAACAAGTAGCCGTGGAGAGTATATCAAGAAGAAAAAAAAATTAACAAACCTATTGTAACTCCTGACTGATATAAAGTAGTAGACATCCTAATGAAACAGGAAGTCTAAAGTAAAATTGTAAAAAGCGATGCTTGCATGTACATTGAACGATTTGCAACTGCTTTAAATTAAGATAAAAAAAAAACAGCTGGAGTCGTCACAGGATATTCACTCTGTTATCACTAATAGTCACAGAATTACTAGTAAACGTTAGCATATGTCGCTATCTCAACCCACTTGCTTGGAGCGCTTAAGCTCTGCTTTCTAAGACTCATGAGACAGCGAAAAAAGAGCAAGTCCTTCTGGTTTAGACACTGTCTCTCGTCCCACAGAAAAATCGCAGGTGTACAAAGTGAACAAAGCCCAAGACCAAAGCAGTGGTGAAATAAATTAGCCTCAACGCACATTAAAACTTAACACGACCTGGGCTAGAAAGGACGTTTATTTCGTACCATCTGGTGTATTCTGGTTTTGTTGTGGTCGGTTATACAATATGGACGCCCCGAAATGCAATATTTATGAGGAGGACTTAACCCTGTGTCACATATGGTGATCGCGACCTGCGGTTATGGGCTGCTATGCTGCCATAGGCAGCTTGCTGCTGTATGAGCAAACAGTGTTATCAGACTGCAGTGTTGAACGTTGTGTAAGGAGGAAGTAAAAGGGTGTGACAGCAAACACGAGCGAGTAACATATGACAGTAACGTATGACAGAGTGGTCGCTTCATGTTCGAGGCGCATCCTTTTCCCACAAGTTATGATTGTCAGAATTGTCTTTGTTGCAGTTCCTATTTATGGCCACTAGGTGAAATAAAAACGAAATGAACAGGGGTCATGCTGCTGTGGGATTGCACAAATCTATTTCTTTATTCTGCATAAACCTTTAAATGAAAGACGTTGTGAAAAAAAAAAACAGCCATACGCAACATTATTAGCTATTAGACTCAATAAAGAAATTCTAAAGCGAGCAATTGATACCAAAAGAGAGATATGTCTGTAGTTCGGTGAAATGAAACGATCACATGTTTGTCTAACTGTAGTGCACTATGTAGGGAGAACCACAGCATAGGAAGTTTAAGAATTCAGCCTTTTGGCATTTAACCTTAAAAATGAAACCCAGTCAGACCCTTTTAAATCATTTAGTCTTCTTTGACTGTCTTTTATTTTGTCACATTCTGCTTTATCGCATATTGATTTTTTAAATCCATGTTCATTTGGAGAAAAATGATGTCACACACGCAGCCTAAAGCGTTTTTGTTATACCGGTAACTTTTTTAAAACAAAAACTTTTTGTTTGTCATGATTTTATCCATGTACGAATCAGTGAACAGACTGATTAGCTGTAGCCTTAGACAACTTTGGTGTCTGATCAAACTGAAATGCCAGAACAGAAATCCTAATCAGGCAACTTAGGAGCGTGCACATCTGGACTGAAGACTTTCCAGACTAGTCCAAATTACACATGACATCATAAATTCCAGCAAGAACTGGCCTAGATAATAAATTCCAGTTGTACATTATATTGAAAAAAAACTTTTTTAAACAAAACTTGCCCTCGATGCTTTTCTACATGAAAAACAGGACATACAGGCAAAATTAATAGTGTCTTCAAGTTCTTATGAAGACTCATAAAGTTAATGAAAAGCAGATCGGATTTTTTTTTGCATGTGTAAAAACTAAGCCAAGGACCCTGGGGGTGATTAGAGGTTTTTTTTTTTCCTTTTTTACAAAGACAAGCCATCCTTTTAGGACCCTTGCCAGTGCAGAAGAGATAAAGAAGGTGGGAATTTCCACTCCACATGGCTACCATTTCCTAGACACATGTGCGTGTTTGTACATTTAATCTGACCCATACCTCTTTTCTTTCAAAAACCTTCCAATTCTTTCTATGTGGTTTCAGAAGGAAAAACAGTACTGCAAAAATCTTCCTGGCCATCATTATCTTCTTTTATTTTTTTTCTTCTTCGCACTCCATCCATAGCGGACGATGAAATGGAGGCTGCTTTCCAGTTGGGTAAATATTATGAAATACAGTAGAGTGGAGGAAATCTTTTAACCCGATTTTGCTGCAATATGTAAGGAACAATGGCTGTGTTTTTTAAGTTGTTAACGCTGTATTGGATTCATGGAGTGATTCTTTCAAATTATAATGGTAAAGAAAAAAAAAAAAAAAATAATAATTTCTAGTTCTGGAATATATTATATTTTTAAAATATTTTTTACTTTTTTATCCCACTGCTATTTTCCTTGCAACCATCTGTGGTGCTGTTGCGCTTCTTTCCACCTTATTCGGGAAAACAATCCGCCTTAAAACATTCAAACTGACATAATCTGATGTTGGATTGAAAAAAAAAAAAAAACTCAAATACTTCATGCTAAACCAGGCGTGGATCAAATGAGGTCGTTTTGGCAGGCCGCCTTTTTGGCAAAAGGTCCTGATTGAGGTAGCGAAAGACACAACGCAGCGCGGGATTTTAATTCTGACGATCGAATCCTGGATGTAGCCAAACATTTGTGTTGTGGATGTTAAAAGCATGACTAATGCTCTGATGTCTATAGCGGTGCTGCTGTACGTATCAGAATAATAAAAGCAACATGTCGGATGCACATGGTACCAATAAACCCAACAGCCTTGTCAAAAGATTTATACAGTAAAGATGCCTTCGTGACGCTGCTTACGTTCTCGAAATGTGAACTTTCTGCTTTCTGCTTCCATGAGTCTAATTGGAGATTAAAGTTCTGGGGTCTGAGCTGCAGAGCGCTGGACAGAAACACATGCCTGAAGCGTCTGAGGCTCATCCCTGCTCCCTGCCTGACAGAGATGGATGATAAAGTATTAGGTTAAGCTTTAATCTGTAGTACACCTGACATTCGATTCACAAAAAAAAAAAAAACACAGTCGAATTTTTTTTTATTAATAAATAACCTAACCTGACCATAACACACTGACACAACAATATTAATACAAAATGTTATCTTTCTCTAGTTTAACCCATTCAAGCTTAGTATTTATTCTCCGAAGGATTACATTTTACCCACCCATGGCTTCCAGGGTCGAAGTTTTCGCGTCTAATTGGGTTCGTGTTTCACAAGGAGGTTGCGAGTGGGAAAAACAAGTGAACAGGCGGTGGCTTTTTCGGCTAGTTTAAAAATAGCCTGCAGCTGCCATAGAGGAAATAATTAGAGTTAAACCTCATCAAACACAAAGGGAAACTGTAGCACTACAGAGTATCAAAGCTAGTTATTACTCATACTCTGTTTTTTTTCTCCCTTTTTTTCTGATATACTAGATAAATTGTCTACATACTGTATGGACAACAATACTACAAAAATTTTTAGAGAAAAAATTGGATTATTATGGGATATATAATATAAATATTAGACATATTTTACATAGAAAATTTCTCCTTTTACTCAATAAAATTCTGCTTAAGTATTAAAAGTACTGTATTACAGTATCTTACTCTAATAACGTCTCCACTTCTGATTTCAAACACCTGCTACACGATTAGGGAAGACAGATCATTTAATTATGTATAATAGAAAGCAGGTTATAATATGTAACACTGACAACGGCATGCAGAAAAGCAGAAAGTACAGATATTTGTTGTACTCTAAAGTAAAAAGTATCTGCTGATAAAAATACTCAAGCATTGATATATCAAGTAACCTTTCACCTCTGACATTAAACTTGATTCTTATGCCAAAAAGAAAAAAAAGAAAAAGAAAAAAATGTCTTCCTTTTATAATTCTTTCTGGTTAGATTTGGAAAACTTGCGGTGAAATTTTGCTGAGATCCAAGAATGGAGCCGAAAACGTGTGTGTCAAGGCAATGCGTCAAAACATTGACCAATAAAACGAGTGCGTACGTCAGTAATATTATCAGAAAGCATGTCTGGAATGTTTGCAAAATAAATAAACAGGCTCGAAACCAAACTTCAGACACTTCATACAGGTCATCAGCATGAAGTTAACATGCAGAGTGCGTCGGATTTTCCCGTTGCTTTGCCTTTCACAGATGAATATTCCGTGGTCTGTAGGCGCGGCGAGGAAATTCAATGCGGCTTCCAGCGAGGCTGTTCGAGTGCTTTCCATTTTCCTTTTTTTCTTTTGCCGGGATCTTTTATTGCTTCTCAAAACAGCGCCGGAGTAATACAGATAGCCATTAACCACCACAGAGAGCAGAGCCGCAGAAATCGCAAACAGCCGCATCCTCGCTCCATGCCCTGTCATTTGTCATGAGCGGTGAGTGCCAGTAAATGGTGCATTCAAGAGCTATTGGTTTCCGAAAAAGAGAGCATTTTGCGATGGCATCCCGAACACAAAGACAGAAAAGAACTTATCCAAGGCGGACATTGATCCTGTGAAGCCTTAAAACCCTACTGAGACATTTTCTATTATTCTTTGTGGTGAAACGGTACGGGGAGAAAAAAAAAAAAACGCTAGAATGCACAATAGAATATTAGAGTTTTCAATTTTAGCGCTGTGTCTGTTTACAGCTTCATACTTTCTAAAGTGGGTGGCGTAATTATTATTTCGTCTGTTTTATATGGCATGTCTTTTGAACGCTCAGTTCTGATTGGTCAAAAAAAAAAGGTGTTGATACTGTAGCAGCAGCTTCTGACTGCATGGTCGAAATTAACACGCTGCTTCTAATAAGTTTTGTTTCTATAATCACATCTGAACTGTACGATGTATGAGATAAACATAAGCCTTTGAGATGAAAGTAAAATGTATAAAGGGATTGTTCAGTCCAATGAAAGATATCATTAACCACATCGGACTGTCTAACAGTACACAGTCATACCTGCTATATGTACGCTTTACAGGTATGATGTGGCCCTGGCGCGCGCACATTTCCTAGCAGTAAGATGTGTAAGAACGTTCCAGAACATCTGCTGTGTTTGCTATCAGTCTCTCGCAGTTGTGTGTGGATGGGAATCGGAGAGCAGCTGTGTGTACGCTACTGAATGATTATCCTAACAGGATTTGCGCTGCTGGATTGGATACGGCTTTGGATACGCCACGGATGTGGAAGAACCAAATAACTGAACGCGTCTGCTTGAATATCGCACGAGCGAGTCGAGGCGGCGTTAGAATGAATGACAAAGTTAACTGAGCTGGAATTACTTTCTTATTGTATTTAAGTATGTTTTTTAACTTTTACTTACTGAATTAAAAAAAAAGAAAAAAACACTTCACTACATTTCTCTATGGTCATAAAGTCACACAGTGACTTTTTATCATCACATCGCTTCAAGGACAAATCTAATCTTAAAAGATATGACTGTGAAAAAAGAGCTATAAACAGAAAATATATAAATATATACAGTAAATACTTCATATTTATCAAAGCGGCTAGTAATAATAATGCTAGTTAATGCGACAGATTAGTATCTTGTTCCTTATTCCTAATATCTAAAATGTTGGTCAGATTAATGGCATCCAAAAAAAAAAACATTAACCAAAAAAAAAAAAAAAAACTTTTGTTAAACATGTAGCAGGTGTTTGAAATCAGAAGCGTGGATAGCATTGAATCATCATGTTTACAGTCGGGAAGCGCAGAGAGAGAAAGAGAGAGAGAGAGAGAGAGACTCTTTCACTGTAACGTAAAAGTCACTGTAAGCTAATATAAGCATTTGATACTTAAGTACTTTTAAAGATAAGTACTTTTAGACTTTTACTCAAGTACACATGTAAAGGTAGGACTTCTACTTTTACTTGAGTAATAATATCTTACCTACTTTTCCTCAAGTACAGGATTTGTGTACTTTGCATACCACTTGTAGCTAACATTCTAAGAAACTAGCTTGTTAGTTAGCCTTAGCTGGCATTAGTTCGTTGGTACAAGGAGCACTAATGTACAGTATCATCAGCGATCAAATGTGTGATTTGAGTATTTTTTCTTTAAGGTAATCTTTTCAGTACTTTCATAACTGATAAATGTCAGACTTTAGACATTTCCTGCAGTAGTAGAAGCTATAAACCAACTTCTACTGGAATGTTTATTTAAAAATATTTGTCTACTTTTATCACCTCTGGATATAAACACATACACATACCGCTGCTTCATTTTCATCATCCTCAACCAACCAGGCTGATCTGGTCCCTTTTATATAACCACTTTTTTTTCTTCCTCCAGCATGAAGATCCAAGGCGCAGCCGAGGTCTGCTTTTCTTAGTCTGTGTTGCCAGTTGCATATCTGTTACATCACTCACTGCAGTGACGGCACGGTTTGCTCGTATCGGGTACGGAATGAAAACAAGTTCATGAATTAAATATAAAATACTCACGTCGAGTCGAGGCTCGGTGCGTATGAATACGTCAGTAAAGTAATATGTCAAGCAGCCGTGCGGAGAGATCCGATAAAAGGGGTTTAATATAGCAGGCGAGCCAGTTCCTCATAACTGCATTTTAATTCTTGAGAGTTTAAAACGAAACCAGATTTATCCTCTTGTACCGCATGCTCTGGCGCTTTCTCAAATCTTTGTGAAATCTAATCTGCAGGGAAAGCTGTGACATGTTGTGAGAATGTTACACCGATACTAAAAAAATCTAAAGCCTAATGACAGGAATCTTGCACAGTTCTAGGACTGCACGGGGTCAGTGTGAGTTTCTCCAGAGGAGTGTTGTTATAGATGTCAGAAGCTGAACAGCATGCACAAGAAAAAAAAAAAAAAAACAGTTACAGGAAGTCAGTTGACTGACAAAATCGCAGAAGTTCCCAGTGAGAACCGACGGGAATTTGGGTGGTGATGGAGGAAAGAGTAGACGAAATGACGGCGAATTAATAAGCTGAGCCAGTAAAGCAGATGACGTGACAGCAACAGTGCCGGTGCCGATCCAGCCGGAAGCTATACTTCAGAGCACTGCATTGTGCCTTTTAAGACTAATAATACTGGTCTTGTAGTAGGATACACAAAGATGATATCAATTTACAAGCCTGCTAATTTGGAATATCTAGAGATGCTCAAAAATGCGTGAGCTGAAATTCATTGGGATTCAGATGAGTAACAGAGGCTCGCGGCACGGTATATATCCGCGAGGCTCGCATTGGTATGCGCACGCTGCTCTCCGCTCTCCTAAATACATTATGAACCTGTGCATGTCTGTGCACCGTGCAATCATCTCTGCCAGATGGAAGACCAGCCTATCAAACCCCTTCTGCTTGTCAGAGAAGATGTATGAACGTCCTCCGCCGTCCTGGAGCCCAATTCCCGTGTTTATTGCTCTCACTCTCCCTACAGCAAAGCCGCATCCCCTCAAACCTCTATCTAACTTTACCACCCCCCACCACCATCCCTCTCTCTCTCTCTCTTCCTGATCCTCTTGCTTTTTCTCTTGTTTTCTGAGCTCCGCTTGGCCGGCGCCAGGTGGTGTGCCGACGTTCATTCCATTCCATCAAATGACGAGAGCGCTGAGGGGACCTTCAGAAGCTTGTGCTCACTCAAGAGTTACCAACCCAACCTGGCCGCTTTAATATTTAAAGAGCCCTCCTGCTTTATTTAATCCCCTCGCCAGTTTTCTACCGAGGTGTTCGTCATGATATTCATAAATCTTTCTAATAAGAGGTAGCATGGAATAAAAAATAAATACATAAATAAATAAATAAATAAATAAAGTTGCCAAAATATGCTTGAAATATTTGGATTTGGCATATACTATATTAGTCTTTTGCCTCCGACAACACTAAGAAAAACACTAAGGACACGAAGTGCGCTATCATGGACTGCTTACTTTCAGCCACGTGAAAATAAACTTCCTCTGCTTGTAGGATTTCTGGTTTGTTTGTGTCCTGTAAGCTTCCCATTCCGGTGCACATCTGGATTCAAAACAAAATGCGCTGTTAATCTTACTGGCAGGCTTTGTTTTTTTGTTTTTTTTTTAATAAATAAATATAAGAGACCATAACAAAAAACAAATAGTAAAGGTTAAAGTGAACTGAGTGGCGCAGCGGTAAAGTGCTCGCCCTATCATCCTTCTAGAGGTCTAGAGAGAGCTGATTGGCCGAGCTCTCTCAGAGGGTAGGGATGAGAGGTACTTAGTGCTCCAACATTAATCACGGCTCTACAGCCAATCAGGGGCATCTTATCGCTCACGTGAGTGGAAGGAGCGGATAGCGCTGTCCTCCGAGTGTGTTACGCCGCCCCCAACGGTGCGTGAGCGAGCAGTTCGAAAA